>JALPQI010010036.1:0-45803 GCA_025490895.1 Thaumatotibia leucotreta | reverse complement strand
CCAACAACCTGTAGTTTTCAACCGCTAATGGGACAAACAAAAATCTTGTATTACCATTTTCGTAACAACCTATACAGGGTGGGTCCAAACCTTGACGTCAAAAAATTTTTTTTTAGGTTCCTTACGTCATGGGCTATCAGAATATACCCCATGTATGTTAGCCGATTTTTTGTAGATTTCGAGTTATGAATTTTTGAAAAAAAATTTTTTGGGAAATTCTGGAATGAAGAAATTTATTGTTAAAAAAAACTATTGGGTTTTTTAAATATTTTCTTTTTGTAAAAGTATTATTACAAATAAAGCATTTACAGACAAAAAAAATAGCGTCCTCACTTTGATACAAGTAGGATAAAAAATACCAAATTCAAAATTTTACGTTAAAAATGCATCAAAATAGCATAATGTACGTAAATTAAAAAAATAAAACATATCCCAAGGATTTTTGGTAATGTAACGACTGCCCTAGACCTTAAACCTTCGCAAAAGCAAAAAAAAAAGTGATACTTAATAATGAGGATTTTTCGGAGTAGTCGGTCAAATAAACTTAAAAAAACTTAAAATTATAAAGTAGTAAAAAATGACTGGAATAACTACACAAATTAAGTTTTCGAGGTATTTTCTGTCTTTGTTTATTGATAAGAACTACAAAACAGACGAAATTTCGCTTTATTTTTAAATTAAAAATTTAGAAGTTTTTTTAAGTTTATTTGACCGACTACTCCGAAAAATCCTCATTATTAAGTATCACTTTTTTTTGCTTTTACAAGGTTTAAGGTCTAGGGCAGTCTTTACATTACCAAAAATCCTTGGGAATGTTTTATTTTTTTTATTTACGTACATTAATGCTATTTTGATGCGTTTTTAGCGTAAAATTTTGAATTTGGTATTTTTTTATCATACTTGTATCAAAGTGAGGACGCTATTTTTTTTTTCAGTAAATGCTTTATTTGTAGTAATACTTTTGCAAAAAGAAAGTAATTAAAAACCCAACAGTTTTTTTTTATTAATAAATTTCTTCATTCCAGAATATCTCAAAAAATTTTTTTTCAAAAATTCATAACTCGAAAACTACAAAAAATCGGCTAACGTACATGGGGTATATTCTGATAGCTCATGACGTGAGGAATCTAAAAAAATTTTTTGACGTCAAGGTTTGGACCACCCTGTATAGTACCTGACATATTTTAGGAACATCAGAGTAATCTCCTGAACGTTTCTCGAATCCGGATATTGAGAAAAAGATAAGACGATAAGAATATCGAGTGCTTCCTTTGAAAAACGAGCTGGGAATATTAATTTAAGTAAACAGGGTGTAAGTTTAAAAAGGGCGAAACTCTTAACGGGAGTTAGTTTGGGAGATAATACGTACATTTAGATTAGGAAACTTTTTCTTAAAATTATAGCAACAAAATAATTGGCGCGCAATGTAGAGTAAATTAACACACTCATTCAACGTTCTTGACAGCTAATTTCAAAAACAGATGACATAACTGCCATACCAATGATATAAAAAAACCGTGTGGTGACGGCAACAAGAATACATTTGTCACCATCCCCACTCTTCCCGCGGGTGTCGTAAGAGTCGACTGAGGGATTAAAGTGTCACTAACCATCCTTTGATTTGATTGATGATGGGCAGCAGCGTCATCATTGTGGACTCATACCTCCTTTACCTCCTAATGCGTCTGCATAGTTAATAGGAGAGGCCTACGTCCAGCAGTGGACTGGGATAGGCTGATGATGTGATTTAAAAACCTCGTAATCCTTGTTTAAAATAATAAATCCCATACCTGGCTTAATTTAATTTATCGCCCGTATTAGATTTCGGTACACACGATCTTAGTTTATGCCGCGTGGTAACGGCAGTAAGAATACATTTTGTCAACTCTTCCCGTGGGTGTCGTAAGAGTCAACTATTTGAAGTATTTGAAATATCACGATCATTTATTTATTATTTATTAGTTTTATTACCAATTATCGAATTATCGAATAATCATGTCGGGCAGCAGCGTCATTAGAGTGGACACACTACTGCTATCGCCAACCTGCTTGCCCAGTGTGGCGATTATGGGCATTTACCTCCTAATGCCTCCAGACGCATAGGCAACAGGAGACATCGTTTTACAGCAGTAGACTGATGATGTGATTTTAGTTTAGGTATAGGTACGTGCACCTAGTCGGTAGGATTACAGAACTTTAATGAAGTACGTATGTTATTCTATGAGCTCCAGTATATTAACCCTGCACGTTCAAGCATCAGATCGCAAAAGTGGACAAAATGGAACTCTTACCATTTCGAAACAATGTTGAACCATGGATGATGGGAAACATACTCCTTCTGCGTTATTAAGGGTTATCTCTACTTAAGTCGAATTCAGTTACTATCCGACTAAGATCTATATGTGCGACTCGGTGTGGATGCTCTGTGTAATATTGAATACATTGTGATCCTAATACTGGTTTCCGCTGGCTATACATATATACATAATGTAGTTAATACTATTAAATAGACATACTCGTACATAATGTAACAGTTGATTCAGCCTACACACAATACATGTTTATTTTATCAATACATATAACATAGTAAACATAGTTCTTATGCAAAATAGATAATTCGTCGGCTACAAAAACCTATTTGAAATAAGCCTTAAATGAGCTTACCATGGGACTAGGTCGATAGTAAAAGATGTCCAAAAATATTTATTTATTTAAAGTTCGTATCTCGGTTCTGATTCAATACTGACATACGGTTGCTAAGACTAGTGAGAGTTTTTAGAGCTCAGGTTGTTAAGGTCGCGCGTTGTAGTGCCGGAAATGTCATAGTAGGTGGCACAACGCATGTACGTCACGTGCACGCAAGCGGTGTGCAATCTAATATGACATTTACATACGCTACAACTCGCACGCGTCCGGTGTGGCTTGGCGTTTAGCAGACGATATGCGTCTATGGAGTGTTATCATTCTGTGGGTAGTTCGTCGATCGTCCTGTCAAACTAGTACATCTTTCCGAGTCGCTTGTTAGTCCATACATTAATTTAGTGATCGTTATCAACGTGCACTTTCCGTGGCAATGGCTATGGTTGGCAGAAAAAGTAACAAATGTGAAAATGCGATTTTGTTCTATTACTCGTACTCTCAGTAAAAATAGTACTCTCCTTAGGATACATACAAAATATATCCTACTTTAAAAAAGAAAAAATCTAATGTCATTAATTTATGACACAAAATAGTACCTTAAATGACATTTTGCGAAGTCTTTATTTTAAGTAAAATGAATATTCAAGTGGATTAAGATCAGTGTTATATGTATAATGGATTTTTCAATTTGACGTGAACGTTTGACAGCCGAATCTGTTTAATATATTTTAGTAGTTTACTCGTTTGATCAGTGTAATTTGAATAAATTATTTAATTATGTATAAGTAATTAATTATTATAATTAAAATTACTATAATTTTTTAAATTTTAATAATTGATAAAATACCTGTGTATTTGATTATTCTGTCAACCATACTTTGCCACCAAAACCGCACGTTGATAACGATGACTATACATTATGTCGCGGCCGAGCGACAAAACATATGAACGACAGGCGATTCAGAGATATTGATTGGCCCTCTGATGTTGAAAGTGAGACACGATGAAAAATTTACCTGTGGATAAAATTGTACTACTTAAAGTCTATGTACAAAGCTCGCATCTTTTCTCAAGGCTTATTCAAAAAAGCGACGCGCAGAAAAGAGCCTTATTTTTCGGAGATCTGCATATTGAAGAGTCTCGGCTGAATCACTGCAAACTGAGCGCGAGTTATCGACAAATCCGAAAACAATCTTCTTTTAAACCGCTTTTTGTAGTACGAGTATTATATGTTATTTTATATGGTTTTCAATTGTAGTCTGAAGTGCGTGGTAGAGAAACTAAAATAAAACCGGTCAAGTACGAGTGGTTCCGACTCGTTCGCGAAACGATCCGTACCAATATGAATACAAGGTGCCCACCAGGAAAGGGAAAAATTCTAACAGCATATTCCTGAGACTAAAGAAGCAAAAAATGTTAAATGAGTTTTGGTGAAATCCTCAAAAAAAAAATTTTTTTTTGTTTTTTTTTTATGTTTTGAATGCCTTAATACACAAAAAAGGATTTTATTAATCAAACTACCGCAAAAAATGCTCTTCACAGTTTTTTTTTTTACATTTGCTAGGTAATTAAAAATATTTCTGTCAATTAAGTGTGACAAGACTAAGACAACATGGTGACAAAATCGTTTTCTAAAATGCGTTTATCATAGCGTAACGGTCTAAAACGGTTTTAAGAAAAAAATCAAATTTTCTCTTAAAATAGACTGAATCCAGAAAACTTCATATGACATTTTTAACTTCAAATTTGGTCAGAAATCCGCTGTTGAATTTTTTCCCTTTCCTCGCGGGCACACTGTATATAATAAAAAAACCGGCCAAGAGGAAGTCGGGCCATGCTCAGTGTAGGATTCCGTAGCTAGGTCGTATCACGGATTTCATAGTACGACGTTTCGAAAAATATTTCAGAGTCATTTTCTCGGACTGCTTGTAACTTTTTTTGTTTATGTGGAACGGGATCATGGCGTTCAGCCACACTAAAATGTAACTTTTGATGCCTTTCAAATTAAATTGACCAATGAGAACGCGTTATTTATAAAAATCAACTCGGCAATAATTTGTAATAACATGTATTATTGACTGTACTGCTCCACAGATTAAATATACAAGTTACATTGCACTGCGATCTAATACGTTTAGTGTGTTTGTTGTTGTTTGTTTAAAAATATTTGCTAGGGCTGCGATGTATGTCAACCACATTTATGCATCTGCGGCTCCATGGTGGGGGTTGACGGGCACCATGCTTTGAGTTGCCGTCGTTGTACTGGCAGGCATCCGCGTCACCATGCCCTCAACGACATTGTCCAGAGGGCACTAAAGTCGGCTGGTGTGCCGTCCGTCCTCGAGCCTCCGGGTCTTAGCCGCACAGATGGCAAGCGCCCGGATGGCCTGACGTTGATTCCGTGGGAGAGGGGGCGGTGTTTGGTGTGGGACGCTACGTGTGTCGACACCTTCGCCGCTTCTCACATTGGGCGAACAACCCGCGCCGCTGCGGCTGCGGCGGAATTCCAGGCGGCGTCAAAGCGGCAAAAGTATGCACCCCTGGGCCCGGGGTACTCGTTTGTTCCTTTTGCGGTGGAGACGGCGGGCTGCTGGGGCGCGGACGCGAGGCGTTTTGTGCGTGACTTGGGCCGTCGACTAAGGTTGAAGGGAGAAGACCCGCGCTCCGAATCGTTTTTGGTGCAAAGGCTGGCCATAGCGATCCAACGAGGTAATGCCGCAAGCATTATGGGCAGTTTTGCACCGGAGGCGGTGCGGAGCGGACTTTGACTAGTTACTATTTGTAATTATTTTTAGTTAAGGTTTAAGAAAATTGTTACCTAATAAATAAAAGTTTAAACAAATAAATATATCTAATAACATAATTAGATAGTTATGTGGCAGAATCAGTCTTAGAAACTTTAATGCAGCGTTTTTATTTTTTTTTATATTTTTGCCCTGGCCACTAAGAAGGAACTAGTTTAAAAAAAATAAACAAACATCGGCGGGAGAATATAGTTTTGAATGAGGGATTTCGATATATTTGAACATTTAAATTTCATTATAGTCGTCACTTTCATTCCGTTACCGAATAAAGGGATAGATATACATAAAATATGTCAATTCCTCATTTGACTCCGAAATTTTCGTAGTAGGCCCCCAAAAAGCGGGATGAAAAACTCGTTCAGATGCAAAATAAGTTTCGAACTCGTGTTAAACTTGTATAATAATATCGACGGTAGAAAGGCTAATTGACTTAACCGACATTTTATGAACTTTACAGGAGAGCCGTTTAAAGTTTTATTTTTTAGAAAAAAAATCGCTACAAAAAAAGTAACAAGTATATTGTAACGCAACTGCCATCAAATATTCAAGATATAAAGGCGCATATCTTGGTTCCTACCTTGATAAGATTAGTTTATTATGTCTCGAAATAAAGGTCGCTTAAGACAAATCTGCTAAAAATGAGAGAAAGGCTAATTAGTTCAAATACCAACAGCGTTTGCCGCCGGAGGCAAGTCAAATGACTGTAGTGTACAAGTGCACTTTTTAAAAAGAAGGCTAAATGAGCTCAGCGCTATTTGTACTATACAACGGAGTAAGGCTAAACAGTTTAAGCGATTCTTTAATGGAAATAAGTGGCGATTCTAATTGACTTAATGACACACACTCATTGAAAAACGGATTGCTTAAATCTCAGGAATTATATGAATATGATTAAACATGGTGGTTGAAGCTCGGATATTTAGAGACAAAGGTATAATTACTCTGCAGGTCTAAAGAAAACAAAATGAATGAAAATCGTTTTTCTCAATTTTTATTGCTATATAAAGAAAAATATTTGCTTCTAATAACATAATTAGATAGTTATGTGGCAGAATCAGTCTTAGAAAAATTGCGGATATTGACTACAGCGTTTCTGTCGCTTTTATTGAAAAAAATGCTCTTTTTGCCTAACATCTTTAATTAATTTATTACTACGCTTGATAGTTACGTTACGTTACATTTTTCAATCTTAATTTTTATTATATATGTAGTCAGTTTTTTTTACAATATAAGCGGCAGAAATACGTAAGTAAGTATTTAGACTTAAACTTTAATTATTATTAAATAATCAAGAAATAACAATGAAAATAATTAAATTATTTCATAATGTGAAATACACGATTTCAGTATCACACACAAATCACTACGGCACATGCGCCTACCGGCACAGACTACAAGTGATTGACGCGCCCGCGCGGGGGGCGGCGGTAGTTATAGGCGAGCGGCTCAAAAAGCACCGACGGCGGCAAGAGTGTGATTGTTTGTACCGCCGAGTCAAAAGTTTCTCATAGAAATTTTTGATGATTTAAGCTACACTGACATGATGCATTATGATTTTATTATAAGGATTTAAATGACACAGGTCAAACAAATATTCTATTTCAACCGACATTCTTATCTATAAAAAGAGGTTCAAAATGCTTAAGTAACATACATTTTATGGTTTAGGGTTTTACGTATTTGGTTGAAGCGACCCATGCCCTAAAAAATTGGGAAGAGCTAAATGGTTCAAGCGACATGCTTCTTTTATTTTAAATGGAGGCTAAATGCTTCAAACGCCTATGGTGGCACTTTTTTGTTGAAGTTCAATTGATTTAAACGACTATGCTCGTGTGTGATGGAGTAAAGCAAAAAGGTTCAAATCAAAACGAATGGCAAAGTTGGGAAAGTAAAAACCGCTTAAGCGGGAACCAACCAAACATGTTTGTGGGTCAAGTCACGATTCATTCAAAAATGCAATTTTTTGTGTTGCTTCATGCCTTGGTTTTTTTAACGCTGTGCCAAATTTCAGAAGTGTTAACCGCCATCAAAATCGTCTGATCGCTATGAAACCGAGCTCAATCGACGGAGAAAAATCTGCCGATTCCGATGATATAAATAACTCAATATCGCCCAAAGTGTCGCTTAAGCCTTTCTACCGTCGATATTATTAATATTAAACTATAATACATCTAATATTATTTTGATCATAATAATGAGCATTTCATCATCCTTAAAATATAATGAAGAGATGCGATATTTATCGCGAATTTATGTACTTATGTAAGGTAAGGTGGGGTAAGATGAAAAGGTTTTTTTGAGGGGGTAAGACAGAAAGTCGTCGTTAATACTGTGCCAAAAGGACGATTTTTTGTCTTACCCCTTTAAAAAACCACACCTTACCTTACATTTAATCGTTCCGTCTCTTTTGAACTATACTTTCATAAAGTAAAAGAGCCTTATTAAGTTACCACTTTCTTCTTTGTTAGCCACTCAAATACACAATATGTTCTATTCACTAGGTTCTATGATTACTCGAGTACCTACACTACACAACAGTATCTAAAGTGCATTAACGTGATTGATGCCCCAGTGGGTCGCAGTCGAGTCGCTTGAGTTAAGGCTGACCCTGTTATCAACTAGCCCTACCATGCGATTCCGCTACCGCAATCATGGTACGGCTACTGTTGTTGATTTGCCTGTTTCCAGCATAAAGCCTGTGTTAGACAGTCGATAGTAAAACCTCATTTAGATATAGTGGTGGGACATCTTATCGCCTCTAACAAGTTTGGGATTCAGCACAGATGTCATATATACCATAGATCAAGCAAATGTATCTACTTAGCGTATCAAACGAACTCAGTGAAATCCACTGAGTTGTCCGTCTTTAATCGCAGCTTGCAGCTTTCGGGCGTCAAATTTTGTAAGTTGAAGTGAACAAATATATTAATAATGCCTCCTTAAGTAATATTAATTGCAACAACACAAAAAAATATGAATACTCAAGGGCCTGAGACATATTTAAAATTATAGGCAAGTAACAACTTCAGTACAAAATCTGACACGCTCGGCCGCCATACAAATGAATGAACTTGTTTCTTCTATCCAAATCTAATACTGTGGGATTTAGATATCACCATCAGCCAGTTTCAGTCCAGTGCTGGGGCGCCTCTCCCACTGTACGCCACTTACGTAGGTAAGTCATCCTACTATCAGGCTAGAAGACGTCCTACGCTACGTTTGCCCAGACGTGTAGCCGTACCATGAGCTGCGACGGCGTTATTAACGCGCATTTACTTTCTATAAGGCCTTTGACCATAACTCTAAAGAGCAAGCAAAACGTGCTAGGTACTAGTTTTTTTTTATATCAAGTACCAAACAGGTACTAAATTTTGGATAACATCACTGTAAAATTCTTCCATGGTCCTGTAAACTTGCGGTCCCGTACACTAATAAAAAGAAACTTGCCGTTCACAAAAAGTAGGTCGAAAAATATCATGTGGTACACGGCCATTTTAAGGGCAGTCCAACATAAGTCCACCACCCTAATGTAGCGCAATGAAAAAAATATCACATCTGTTCAGTGTTCGGTAAGTGCGCCAATGCGCGCAGTAAATGAGTGCCGCCGTAGGTGCGTCATTATGCCCATGGGCAGTAATGGATTCTTATACAACATTACGTCATAGCAGTATTTATTTCAAATTATATAATTGAAGTACCAGAGCAGCAATTATAACTCGGTGCTTTGTGGCAGAGTTTGAGTCATCCTTAATTTCTAAAAATGATTAAGACCATTTTAGAATAGTTTTCTGAAAATAATATTTTTATTTATTTTTTCTCTCACAGGTGTGATGAAAAGTATTGTATGTGACAAAGGCAGTACAAAAATGTTGTACTCGTTGTGAAATAAATCCCGCACCTTCGACTTATTTATTAATATAACTTCTTATTTACCGCACTTAATACAAAATATACTATTATACTTCCACCCAATAAACCCAACCCATTTCAATTGTGCGAAGACAGAATTTACTGACCGCAAACCAGGTCATCCAAGGTATAAATCTATTTGCTAGGCTCCGGCAAATGTCGCACGGCCCTTTCCCACAGTTACAATGAGTTATTATCTACGTCTGCCATTTCCGTAGATATGCACCCTACATTCTAGTTTCTATTTCCTAGGTACGTTTTTATTTTCATAGAGATGGACCACATAAACAAATGAACTGTCGAACACAAAGTCACTTTTGTGTGGTCAGTTCATTTGCTCGGAAAGGCTAAGAACATTGAGAATGCTGTGGGAAAAATAAGGGTCACTTTCAACCCTTGGGCAGCAATGGATTATTGTATCGGGTAAGTTATTTGCAAGCATGAATATTTGATCAAAAAGAGCCAAACATGATTTTTTAAATATATGTATCGTTAGGATGACCACTATTAGAAGGATTTGTATACCCTACCACTTATTTTCATTGACTATATTGTTGTAGGTATTAAATCCAATTTTGAAATAAAATTAGTGGATAAGGTGAGTAATTTAGTATGAAAGTCGCCTATGACCGATGATCGCTAGGATAGTTTTAACATTCGAGCAATACAATCTGATAGTTCGCAAATAAGGTAAACGTTACCTTAGTGTCCCATAGATGACACCGATCTCTGACTATTATACCTCGATGTTTGTCTAGCTAATACGAAAGATTGACAAAATTAAACATCGACATACGTAAATGTTATTGATGAATATGAATACATCCTATTCTCAACTTCGTAAATACAGGCCTCATTTAGGCTTTGTTTTAAATATCGAATACTTCATATTAATTATTTCTTATGACATTAGAGTATATTTTTATTAGTCTTTGTTCTTTTGATGGCTTATATGTTCTATTTAGAATACAACATATTATAAGAAAATAATTTATCGTTTTGAGTGCGATTTGCATTTTATCTCTAGTTACGACACATTATTTATTAAATTTTCGATCGTCGTAATAGTCGATAATAAATTTTTATTATCGACTATTATAAGACTCATGGATAACAAGTATGTCGATGTCTAATTTTGTCAATATTTCGTTCCTGCTAGAATAATATCGAGGTATCGGCTATCACCGCCGGGCGTGTATAGGCTCTTTTTTTTACACGGGAGTGCGTATCTTTTGTTCGTGTTTATATCCTATAATTCATAGATTACCTACTATTTAGCTCGCGGTGAGACCAGTGCCATAGTGACTACGGTAAAAATGACATTAGCTGATGGCATGTGTTAAGTCAGTGACAAATACTCGTCCGTTTACCTTATATTGCGCTGTGCAAATTGTTGTATTGTTTAGAACATTATATTTAAAAGCCCAAACTCGCTTCACATTAGTTTGTAGTGGCCTACTTACTGTATTATGTAAATGTAGACCGTTATGCTATAGGAATAAGGCAAACAATTATTTACATTTCGTTACTCGCTTACGGCTTTTTAGTTTCGTGAAGCTACAGACAGTGATTGATAGATTCCGCTGCAGGCTCCAAAGTATGTTTTCAGCAAACTTTTTTCGTATAAATTCTTGTCTTCCTTTTAAGTATTGGCTATGAATGGTTTCCTTTAGTTTCTTTTGTGCCAAATAATTTGGTAGTTAATCTAGGACGGACAATTATTAGAAAAAGAGAATACTTGGCTGGTGGAAATGCAGGTACAATAGACATACAATAATCTCAATTTTGCACTAATCAACCTCCTTATTCATAAACGCCTCGTAACTTAACAAGCCGCTAAGTATTGTTCGTCCCTTTCACTCTTATGGACAAAGGTAACACCGAAAGCGACAAACAATACTTAGCGGCATATTAAGTTAAAAGGCGTTTAAGAATAAGGGGGTTAAGCTACTAAAACTATGAAAAATTGTTCAAACAAATGCTTTTGATCCGAAATTAGTCTCAAAGCCATTAGCTAATTACTTGCCTTTTCCACAAAAACCGTTATCGCCTATGCCCGGAGCAAGGGAGTGTGAACAAAGCAAAAAATGCAAAATTGCGCTAATGAAAGTGTTGGAAATGAAGATTGCATTTTGCAAGTGTAGTAATTAATTAACAGTTTTCTCCCAGTAATTATGAGTGTGGAGGTATTTAATTATCATACATTTTATCAGCCTCTGTAGCTTAGTTGGTAAGCCTTATTTGTTGATCGAAAATATTTCTTCCTATGACCAAGGCTTCAAACTTTTATTATACAAGTCTCAAAATTATGGTACATGAAAGGAAAGTGCCTTAAATATCGTAGATAGGATATTTTACTCAAAGAAGATTTAAAAGTATACGTATAGTACTAGCGACCCGCCCCGGCTTCGCACGGGTACTATACCTACATAAAAACCTTCCTCTTGAATTACTCTACCTATTAAAAAAAATCTCATCAAAATCCGTTACGTAGTTTTAAAGATTTAAGCGTACAAAGGGACATAGGGACAGAAAAAGTGATTTTATTTTATAATATGTAGTGATTGGAACCATAGTTTTAAATAGGGTATCCCGTATATGTAAAAAGGCTTGTGTTGTGGGTAGTATATCGTCGGATAGTATTAGTATCCACAACACAAGCTTGAGCTTGCCTTAGGACTAAGTCGACTTGCCCATGATTGCCCCGTGAAAGTTATTATTTATCTTAGTTCTTGAACGAAACTTTTGAACAAAAAATTCCAAAACCACTATTTCGAACGAGTTCACGAGAAAATAGAGAGAACCAAATCTCTGTCTTTCAATCAGTTAAAGTTATCATGTTAACAATCTCAGAAGTTATATGCGGAACTAAATTTGATATTCAGAGAAGTTCAGAATTTCGAGCTAGCCCGGCACGGCAGTCAGTCTAAAGTGTCTAAACGTTGCACAACCTGAATCCGAAAAGGCGTAACTTGGACTTCATTGTAGGTACCAACCTTGAAACGTTATAAATACGGTTTAATTTGACTTTACTACTCCACTGAACGTTCGAACTATTTCTTAGGGGCGTGAGTCCGAATCGCTTGCCGAGAACCGGCAAATTCAAATCCCACAAAACTTTACAGGCATTGTTATTGTATAAAAATATTAAGAAAAAAACTTGATTATTTTTGTGGTGATTGAAATAAGCTTTAATCTTAGATGTCATAATAGATATACGGTATACCAAAGAAAGAAGGTTCTCGAGTGGCGGCCACGTACCGGAAGGCGTAGCGTGGGTAGGCCTACCCACCACAAGGTGGACTGATGACCTGGTGAAGGTCGCAGGAGTCCGCTGGATGCGGGTGGCGCAGGACCGGTCATTGTGCCAATCTTTGGGGGAGGCCTATGTTCAGCAGTGGACGTCTTTCGGCTGATATGATGATGATGATATCAAAGAAAAACACCAAAGTGAACCAACGCCGGAGGTGGAATTTAAACCCACGTCTTCAGCAAATCCCACCTTGGTAAGCTTCGGTATTTCTTCTTTGGTATATCACATCTCACATTTAAATTTATGTATAGTAAGCAGTATTACTATTTAACTAAAAATACAACGTAAATAATAAATAAAACAAGTTTACTATCCGGTATTAAATACAGAAATAAAGAATTGATTAATCATTTAATCATCTTTGAACATAGGTACCTATATATTTTTGCGAACAATGACGCCGATTGTTGTTTTTGAAACAAGATAAAATTATAGAATCACTTACGGCCCATGTCTGAACATTCTGAACAGTGAACAGTATGTGTAGGTATATTAGGGATACAAATTTTCCCAACGTTTAATTTGCCGGTCTTGATTTTCCGGAATAATATTAATTAGTAAATTGTACATTTTTCAAGTCAGTTAAACCTTTTGTAACTATATCTCTTACTTCATACTCTCCCAGAGGCCATTTTTAATTGTCCACTAAAGTCGTTTGTCACTGTCACCGTCAAGCGGAAGGATGTAGTTACTACGAAGTGAATTAGACCTTAACAACTGGCGAGGAAAATTAAAACGGTTTTGTCTTAGAACTATGGTGGTTTTGTTTTCTGAATGAAGCTTACTTTTTTCTACTGCCTAGTAGTAATTTTGCCAGATGTGACTAGAATTAGTCTTCTTGAAATAGTCTGGCAAATGAATTAGCAATATCAGAGGAAACGACGATACCTCCTCCACTGACAAGACACAGTCATAGAGAAGAAATTACCTACGATATTGTATACAGGGTGGAAAGGGACGACGTTCCTTCCCACTCCCGACCGAGCTAGCAACCATTACGATGAAATTTTAGTATAGTACCAACATAGA
The DNA here is from genome assembly GCA_025490895.1 of Thaumatotibia leucotreta. Classification (NCBI taxonomy): domain Eukaryota; kingdom Metazoa; phylum Arthropoda; class Insecta; order Lepidoptera; family Tortricidae; genus Thaumatotibia; species Thaumatotibia leucotreta. The sequence continues at coordinate 32,108 of JALPQI010010036.1, read as the reverse complement.
AATATCTTTAAAAAAAATTAACCACTCATACAAAGTGAGTAATTTAATTAGTTAGAGTTTAATACTATTCAATAGTACGGAAAAGTCAATTTTTCATTATACACTATCGATGTTGGTTCCATACTGAAAGTTCATCGTAATGATCGGTAGTCTCGTTCAGTAGCGGAAAGAACGTCGTCCATTTCCACCCTGTAGGCATTTATCAGAGCGTAAACGGACATCTCATTCATCTGGTCACGTTTTTTTAGAAGTGGCTGAATGATTTGAGGTTGGTTTTGGTTGTCTTATAGAGAAACGGGTGCTGTATCTGACGACCGAAAATGGTATCAAAAGATGCAGCCACTTCCAAAAAAACATGGCCAGATGAATGAGATGTCCGTTTGCGCTCTGAGAAATACCCACGGTATTCTATGGTTAAGTACTTAACTTATAATTCGATTACAGGGAATAACAGAAAAAATATAGGATAGTTATCAAAAAAACAGCATTCTAGTTTCTATGGCCTAGATTTTCGACCTTCCAGTTTTTGCCTATATTATTTTTGACACAATACATTTTTTTACCAATTTATAACGAATCAATACAACACTACAGAATAGGCGTTCCAATCATCATCATCATCATCAGCCTATGATAGTCCAATGCTGGACGTAGGCCTCTCTTTAAATGCCCATAATCGCCACGCTGGGCAAGCGGATTGGCGATCTCAGTAATGTGTCCACTATGATAACGCTGCTGCCCATCATCAATCTTTTATCAAATAATAGTCAATGACACTTCAATCCTTTAGTCAACTTTTACAACACTCGCAGGAGGAGTTGGGTTGGTGACAAATGTATTCTTACTGCCGTCACCACACGGCCGGCGTTCCAATATGCAAATCTAATAACAACGGCAACAGTCCACGCGTGACACTGAGACAGGTTTATGGCGGGAAATATGGCGTTTATGTGACACTGACAACCCTATTACAGAACCGTGACATGTGTTTTTTTTATAATTCTATATTTTTCTTATTCCCATATGAGTCGGCAACGAGTGCTACGGTGGCTAAGACTGTGAATCGTATATTTATTAGTCAGCATTCTGTAAGATAAAAACCGGCCAAGTGGCACAAAGGCGGATTTGCACGCGATGGGTTCCGTGCCATTATCAATTTATCATTAAAAAAATACAATCAAATCTATGTCAAAAACTGTAAGAGACAATTTAATCAAACCAAAAATCGTTGAAAGATTTTTTTAATATGCATAACATATTTTTTATTTTACTTTATACCGCGTCATTTAAAAAAATAGAGGGGGGGCATACTTTTTAAGACTTTGAGAGCTGATATCACAGACACGATTCTACCTCTCCGTTACATGTATCCTCTCCCAGAATAATAGTATCATGGTTCATACAACACATATCCATACCTACCAAATTTCATTAATATAGCAGTTTGATTGATGAGCAGTTGATTGTGACAGACGGACAGGACGAATCTATAAGGATTCAGTTTTAGCCATTTTGGCTACGGAACCCTAAAAAATAACTCTACTAAAACTTTTCCATACGTTTAAGTCAACATTTTTTTGACTGTTTAAAAGTGAAATAAATACAATAATAAAACCCGTAAATATTACCACCAGGAAAAATGTAAGGATTCGATGGCGTTCCAATATGCAAATCTAATAACGAGGCACCCCCGACGCTTAAAGAAACCGGATTTATGGCGGGAAATATCGTTTACTGTGACAACCCTATTTTAAGGAGCTGTGATATACGGCATGTGGTTGTAATATTTCAGTTAAGGTGTAACCATAGTATAAGGGTGGCGTGTTTTTAGAGCTATACTCTGCGTGTCTACCGGTGGCAGTAGAAAAAAGCGGCTTTGAAAAATCGTGAGATTCGTGAGTTGGCAACACTGCTTTGGAATAATTACAGTGTTTAATCTATGGCCTATCTGAAGAATAAAAAAAATTGTTAAGTCTCGTACAAAAGTACTAATCCGTTGTGTTTTGACTTACTAACCTAGAATGAGTAAGTAGTTTTTGTTTTCCAACCTAGTATGGGTAAGTAGTTTTTTTTCTGGGAATAGAATTTAATTATTAATCGCGGTAGATCCGATTTTTAGGGTTCCGTAGCCAAAATGGCAAAAACGGAACCCTTATATTTATATATTCGCCATGTCCGTCTGTCCATCTGTCCGTCTGTCACAACCGATTTACTCGGAAACTATGAATGCTACAGTAACGAAATTTGGTAAGGATATGTGTTGTATGAACCGCTACAGGATTATAATACTAAATTGTAAAAAAAAAACCATTGGGGTGGGGGCCCTCCATACATGTAACTGAGGGATAGAACATTTTTTTAGTTGTATATAAGCGTGTGGGGTATTAATAGAAAGGTCTTTGAAAATGATATGAAGGTTTATAAATCTCATTTTTATTTAAGCAAATCGTTTTCGAGATGCCAGCTCTTAAAGTCTGAAAAATGTGTCCCCCCCCCTCTATTTTTTAAACTACGCGATATAAAATTCTAAAAAAATATATGTTATGCACATTAATAAACTCTATCAACGATTTTTGGTTTGATTAAATTATCTCCCATAGTTTTTGAGGTAGGTTGATTTAACTGTATTTTTAATAATAAATTGATAATGATACGGAACCCTTCGCGCGCGAGTCCGACTCGCACTTGGCAGGTTTTTTTTTCTAGTATTGAAATGACATGACTGTGACTAGCATGAGATTATTTTTTTTGCTAGGGCTATTAAGCCATAGGAAAAAGACTACTTAAATTCTTAAATACTTGAATTCGCAAAGTAAAGTAAATTTTGATATAGGTAGTAATCAAAATAATACTGATATAAAAATTTTGTAAATCAATGTGTTCAAAGTGCAGGTAGTAATTAATAGTTAAGGCAGGTGGCAGGTGTAGGTATGTATAATTATATGAAATTTTCAAGCAAATGAGGTTATGCTTTTTATGTTTCCTTTAATTATTCCTTTCTCATTTGGTCGAATCAATTGAACTCTACTGTTTATCGAAGCCGTAATCATAAACACTTATTAAAACTATTAAATATTCCATTTAATAACATGATAAAATGTTCTCCTCCTTTGTAACCTCTAGCCTCGTAGGCATGGTCGCTACCAACTAGGCTGTGTAGAGGCTAACAAAAGTACATTTTGTAAATTTTAGATTTTTATGAGCTTTGCTCTGAGTTCGGTTAAGAATCTACATCTCCTTGCTCAGCTTAAATGAAACCCTTGTTAAAGTAACACATTGTATAGTTCTCGTTCGAAATTCAAAATCTTGGCCGCAAGGCTTTTCATTTTCGTTAATACATATGCGGCCATTATGCAGAACCACAATCGAACGGACGAAAACACGATATATATTATTATAAAATCATTTTATGGAGAGAATGTCACGTACGAAACTACGAACATGTTATGCTACATTTAAACATAATTACGTTTATTATTTGTTCAAATATGTGTGTTCTACTTAAATACGTAAATAATGTTATGTGATTCAACAAGCCTGCCAATTAGCATACAATTAACACGACACGCAATATATTAACATAATAAACGCATTATTATACCAATAATTATTACAGAAAAGTCAGATAATAAACATTGCAATGAAAGAGAGAAAAATAAAGTTGTAAATAATTAGAAATCGTTAACAGTGATTTAAGGAGTGTTCACTTATCAATTTTATTTATTTTGTCGCACTAGCATTATTTTAGCGTAGGGAATGAAGTATTATTTCATCGACTGTTTCGACGTTTATAAATAAGGAAAGTGCCTTAAATATGGTAGATAGGGTATTTTACTCAAAGAAGATTTGAAAGTAGTTTTAGGCCAGCCGCACACCTGTAAGTTCTTACGTAAGTTATAGGGACGGGGCTGTACTAAGGAATGAGATAGTGATGCTCACCTCTCATTTTTTAATATAGCTCCGTCCCTATAACTTACGTAAGAACTTACAGGTGTACGAGCGCTCTTAGAATACCCTGTAGTGTATATGTATCCTCGAACCAGCGAGATGGTACTTCCGGGTTTCATTTGACGTACGTAATGCCAACATTTTAATTGCAAGTTTGAGAAAAATAAATATATTAATGTGAAATACTGATATTATGACCAATTTTTAGGGTTCCGTAGCCAAAATGGTAAAGACGGAACCCTTATAGATTCGTCATGTCCGTCTGTCCGTCTGTCACATTACGTGTCGATTTACTCGGATACTATAAATGCTACAGTAACGAAATTTGGCAAGGATATGTGTTGTATGAACCGCTACAGGATTATGATATTAAATTGTAAAACAAAAAACCATTGGAGTGGGGGCCCTCCATACATGTACCTGAAGGATAGAATTTTTTTTTAGTTGTATATAAGCGTGTGGGGTATTAAGTAATAGAAAGGTCTTTGAAATCTTATTTTTATTTAAGCAAATCGTTTTCGAGATATCAGCTCTCAAAGTCTGAAAAATGTGTCCCCCCTCTATTTTTTAAAATACGCGATATAAAATTAAAAAAAATATAATTTATGTTATGCACATTAATAAACTCTATCAAGGATTTTTGGTTTGATTAAATTATCTCTTATAGTTTTTGAGGTAGGTTGATTTAACTGTATTTTTTAAATAATAAATTGATAATGGTATGGAACACTTCGCCCGCGAGTCCGACTCGCACTTGGCTGGTTTTTTAGTCTGTAGGACTCGCCCTAGCAAACAATTTGCAGAATAAACTATAACTTATCGTAACCACCGCATCATAATAGTACATTGTGCATCAAGGGAGGTAAGTACGGAATTACTAACGAGAGTGTTAGAAGCCCAACGCCGTAGGCGGAGCGCTTTTAATGACTCGAGTTAGTATTCCGCTTACCGACCGTGATACATACAATGTTTTTCATCACACTTGCGAACAAAAAAATAAGTTTTAAGACAAAATATGATTCTATGACGTACTGACATTTCAATTAATCCCAAGGGAATTTCACTTTTCTATTACTACCGCTACGCATGCAAGCAATGGCGCGCTTAGACAGCAAGTGTGATGAAAATACTATTACTCGTATTAATACTTATGTGGGAGTCGACTGTAAGGGTCGTGGGATTTTAACCCTTCCCATCAATCACGATCGCAATCTATTATAGGCCAGCCCAGAAGGCTTTCACGTTGACGTTTTCTTATAATATGTGATTGTATTGCTATAGTTTAACCAGGAGCACATAAAATAGGGAGGCGAGGAAAACCGACGCAATGTTGATTTTCCATCAGAAATGTAATATGCATTGCGAAGAATATTTCTTATGAAAAATGTTTAAACGAATAGTTTATACCTTACCTTGGCCAGCGCAGCTCTAGTTAATACTGTTCAATGAAGCGAATTAATTATTTTCTGTATAAAACAAAGTTGGGATATGAATGAGAGGACCTCATAGTCCTCATAGATTTCCGGTGAAAATGCCCCAACGAATCCAGGTCCACCCATTGCTACCTCGCATAATTGTCTCTGATGGATGGAGCCTTAGAGTGGTTTTGTAAAGAGAACGTTACAGCAGTACATAGCTTTCAGTAAAGTTTACTTCTAAAAATATACTGCTGATTTCTTTGCATCTAGTTTATCGTACTAGTGACGTCATAAACAATGGTCGGCGGGGGTGAGCTGTTTTCATACTAAATGTCACGTGATACATGTCGTTGGTCATAAATAAAGACTATCTACTATAAAAAACACACACTTGGGTCGTATTCAAAATTTAAAGTCCTGTTCTGGTTCCAGTTTCAGTTTTTTTAACCGCATTAAGACATTTCTAGACCATTGAAAAAAATAAATGTAATAAATCCACAGAGGCATTCTAGATATATTTTTTCGGTACCTATTTTAACACTTTGAGCGCGGGGAGCTCCCGAGGGGAGTTCTCTGTGGGAGGTCCATTTTCGCTACAAAGCGGAAAAATCACGGGATCGGCTACGAGCGTAGCTAGTACTCATCCGCAATGAAAGTGTTAAATTTTTTTGAACATAACATTGGCAGTCAATTGCAAAAAATTGCTTTTATGAATTTTCTTTCACTCCTTTTCAGTCACAGGTTGTTTTGCTACGCCGCACCGGACGAAACCAAATTAAAAGTTAATGTTTAAAGTTAGTCAAAACCAATAATAAAAAAATAAATGATCAAATCAATTCCACCCATTGAAATAAAAATGATGTTTTATGATAAAGTTACGACAGAAACTATTAGAAAAACGTGACTTATCTCTGAAACCAAACCGAATCCAGTTGATTTTATGAGACATATTATGGTCTCTGAATATGCTCAGGAATACAAAATTCAAATCTTTCTGAATCCTTAGGGGTATCTTGTAGAATGGTTCACTCACGTGATTTGATTCGTATTGTCAAATCATAAATCATAATTTATTTGCAGAAAAAAAATAATCATCAATATACAGGCCTTAAAGTAAATATGGATATGTTCCACCTTCTTCAGCTGTTCACAGACAGCATGCGAATTCTTACATCCTACATATGTACAGTAACAATACCAGTTATTTACAGTAACTTAAGTTAGCCATACCTAAAGATCTAAAGGTTAGTTCTGCGCATAGAATTAGATTTGGATAGAAGAAACAAGTTCTTTCATTTGTATGGCGGCCGAGCGTGTCAGATTTTGTACTGAAGTTGTTACTTGCCTATAATTTTAAATATGTCTCAGGCCCTTGAGTATTCATTTTTTTTGTGTTGTTGCAATTAATATTACTTAAGGAGGCATTATTAATGTTTTTGTTCACTTCAACTTACACAATTTGACGCCCGAAAGCTGCAAGCTGCGATTAAAGACGGACAACTCAGTGGATTTCACTGAGTTCATTTGACATGCAAAGTGGATACGTTTGCTTGATCTATGGTATATATGACATCTGTGGTTCTGCGTATTCGTGAGCGGAACGAACTATAGCAGGTTATCTCCCTCCCATCGTTACCTTCAACGCAAGTGCATACGCAGACGAACACACTGAACAATTTGAAAGGCCACTTCTTGTATATTTGATGCTCAAGTGCGCTTGCGAGACGGGGAGGCTTTGTGATCACCGGTGCTATGCATTCACAACGACGGACAAGACTAATGCTTTGGCGGATTCGCCGTAAACCCCTGGATATTTAATGGGACGGGTTTATTGTCTACGTCTAGTATTTATCTTTCCACTTAAACTGAATTGGCAGCGTGTGCTGTAAGTAAGCAGGTTTTTGTACTTAAGGGCAATGCGGGTAAACCGTCTGCAGGTTTTCTGCCCCTGTGCTTTTATCCATTATTTATGTATGTATGTATACATTATTTGTGTATATATATATCTAAGACCTCCTCTAATACAAATGAATCCTGACCATTCTAAATGCTATGTAAGGCGTTTTTATTAATCAAAAACGCCTTCATTCAGTTGATTCAGTAAACATTCCGCTTTGATAACTTACGTCCAATAAGAACGAACGCTCCTTTCAAACAATACTCACAGCATTCTCTTATATTATCTTCGACCCCCAGTTTGGTAAATATAATACGAAATCAGAGATCACGCTCACTGGTCCACGTTTAGCGAATAGGAGACATTTGAAGTACACTTCGATTGGGATAGCGGTGAGCATCGCTGATGTTGAGAACACTCCTCACAAGGAGAGATTAGTTGTACTGTGCGGATAAAAATAGAATTCAAGTACTCTCCAGCGGTTTTTGGTACACTTAAACATTTATTACATCGATTTATAAACCGCTCTGACGTTCTATTTTCTGCTCGCTAGACTGTGCCTTCATTTTTAAGCGAACCCAGCGGCAGTTAAGCCCATTGTTGCTTTGCATGCTGGAATATTATATGTAAACAGTTATGTATACTATTATAAAAATAAATGAAAAAAAAAAAAATTCTGCTAGGGGATGTCGTGGTCCGAAACACGTGCAAAGTTATCTGTATTATCCAAACACATGAGTCGCAAATTCCGATCACGTAACATATATTATCAAACCGCGATTAGAATGGGATTCGGAAGTACTGTTGACATAACAGTATATAAGTTAATCTAGGATTTATTCATAGTTATATTTATATATTAATAGTTTAAGTACAGAGACTTACAGACAATAGATTAATTAATCACTCACTACATCTATAAATAACTCTTTCTTTGTAAATGTTATGTCTTTTGTTGTGTCAACAGTACAGCCAAGGGCAAAAATATGTATACACTTTTGCACCTTATTTTTACGGCATAAGATAAAATAGTGTATACATATTTATGCCCTTGACTGTACTTTCGGATCCCATTTTTGAAAATACGTAAGCAGTAACATGACTGTATCATTGATATTACTAAGTACCTAAAACAAAATAATTAAAAAATCTAAGCACACTGCCTGAAGCTGCATTGAAATATACCTCACACTCAACTAGCAAAGAAGTCATATAAATCAAGAGTTATACGACCTTTAGCCATATAAGAGTTTTATAGTCGTTTTTAGTTAACCTGTTAGTCAAATAAACGTTATAAATCTGATAGTTTAGTCGTCCTACCAAATAGTCTAATTACTATGGTAAATAAACGTTTTTGCGACTTAATTATACAACAATCATGTAGAGGTTTTAAAGAAAACGTTTACTTAATGATGTTCAAAGTTTTATAAACGTTTTCGTCTTATAAAGGGTTTACAAAAAACAGAACCGTCGTAATAAGGTCATTTTTACAACGTCTACATAATTTTATTGTTGTATAAGTGATATCATAAAACCTTATCTCGACAGTTATATAGCGGTATTGAAGGTAACTTCAATATGACAAAAAGATATCAGCGGGACTGTTATCTACCCTTTATTCAACAGTTGGTTATATTAACGTCAAACAAAAACTTTGAAAAACCTTTAGTTGTTGTCGAACTCGTTATATTCCTTTTATTGGACTATATGTTTTTAAATTGATTTTAAGTTACGGTTATAAAACATCATGCAATTTAAAGTCGATTTGAAATTAATATTATAAAACATCAGTCGCCATTTCGTGAGCATCACAGTACTATTTAAAAGAAAAAAACCATGGACGTTACATCGTGGAAACGGTACAAACGAAGTGGCGGACTAGTAACGGCGGCTTAGTAATGGCGGACAATTTGTAGTCGTTATAAAAACCTTTACTTAAGATAAAGTTATATTGTAGTCGTATAAGTATAAATCCATGACTTGTTCCAAAATGGCTAACCTTAACTATAATAAAATATGAAGAAATATTGTTATAAATTATAATTATTTCGCATATATTAAGAGCGCGACAGCAAAAAACTGTATATCATCATAAACTTTAACGGTAAAGTGACCTTCCCATACGAATTCAGCTCACGCCAAATGTGCAAATGCTCAATATGTAGAACAATAATTTCTATTACAAATCTTATAAAATTACCTTGTATTATTTTTCCGTACACTTTTTTGTCACACACACCAAGTTTTGCGCGTATCTAAAATAAATGTCAGGAGCAGTTTTATAAATAAAACTTAAAAACATTTATGTAACTTAAAAGTCCGATAAGCAATGAGTAAGGGTTATACTAAACCTTCTATAAAACAAAATGGTCAGTAATAAAACATTTATTTGATATTTAGGTCGCGTAAAGGTTTTTGTTGTACTCTTTATACAACGTTTTGGTGATTCCTTAATCGTTACAATACCTTTAATAAACTATTTAAGTCGCCATGCAAACCTTTATTTAACGTTTATCTCACCAATAAGTCGTATAATTTGCGCCACTTTCGCCTTTTATAAACGTTTACCTTACGTTTATATGACCAACCAAATCAGACTAGAAGTTATATGCAAAACGTTGTCTCAACTTCTATATGACTATATTTTGCTAGATGGTTCAAGTATCATTTAAATGCTATGAATAGAACCGCAGCAACTAAAAACTTTCGGAACAGCTCTTGTATTCTCTCAATTGTACTTTTTTTGCTCTATATTATTATAGATAATGGTACGAAACCCTTCCTACACGAGTCTTCGAAGTCACACTTATATTTAACCAATTTTTTCACTTCTTTATCCTTGCTAATTCCAATTAAGCACATTCAAGATAAAACACATCAGACCTACATCATCACAACGATCACGAGCACTAAAGATAGCCTGATCTCAATTTGTCACCTCCATGCATAATAAATGTGTGTATCACGACGCCCGTAAATCTAAGGGGGTAATGTCTTGTGTAACTTCCCCCTTTCACCCCTTTTCGGGGAGGCCGAAATGAAAATTTTAAACGCCTGACTGTAGCTGTTTTTATTTCGCTGTAAAGAGTGAAAGGTAAGATAATTCGGATTTTAGCTGTGTAGCGAGTTTATTAGGGACTCCTTTGTGAGATAAAGTCGTCATTTCGGTTCTTAACTCTTTGAGGTACGTAAATACAATGTGCACATGAGGAAAGGGATAAATTGTAACAGCAGATTTCTGACCGATGAAGTTAAAAATGTCGTATGAAGTTTGCTGGATTCCATGTATTTAAACAGAAAATGACACTTTTTTTAACCGTTATTGACTGAGGCAATGATAAACGTATTTTAGGAAACGATTTTGTTGTTGTATTGTCTTAGTCTTGTCACGCTAAATGGCAGACGTCAAATGGACAAAAAAATCTTTATTTACTAGCATGTAGTAACAATTTACGCAATTTAACTTTGCAATTTTCCGCGATAAATACTAAAGTATATCCTTTCTCGGGCTTTACCAAAATTTACGAAAATCGTTTCATTTGTTTAGGCGTTAAAGTGTAAAAGGCAGACAGACAGATACTTTTGCCTTTATAATATTTCTTGACTTAACATTTATAACGTTACCCAAATAGCGAGGGTCGTCGACTAGAGATTTCCACCCTATACTTAAATTCTGCAGAGCTACATTATTTAAAGGAATCCCATTTATTATTATCTAAATAAGAATAGAGTCAAGTGCGAATTAGATTAACGCTCTGAGGGTTCAGTAGTACCGAGTCAGACACAAAATATTCACACATATGATTTTAAAGCTGTCTCAAAACTCCAATTACGATTTAGTGGTAAATACAAATAAAATACTCAGTCGGTTTGTACTACTAAAACGCACTTAAAACGCACTTTTGCTTACGTTTTTAAGTTATATAAAAAGCAGGTACACACTTTATTATATAACTATAATAAGTGTGTACCTACTGACAGAAGAACGGTATATATTTTCGAGAACGGTATAAGCCATGACAATAAAAATTTAACATCTGGAGCATATTGGATCTATCGACGCATAGGTACCAATATTATCCTTATTGTGGTACGACGTTTATCGCTTATCGTCCTTCACTTTCGCTCTTATGTACTTAGAACGCGTCAACAAACGATAAAAACAGAACCATCATAAGCATCAAAGACACGGAACCCTAAAACCGAAAGCCATCCACGATAACGGCTACACTCGAAAGGAGTTCTTATATTATTTTCATTAAATTCCCGAAGGATAATATTTAATGTCGAGAAGAATTTTCCGGTTGTTGAGTCAGCAAATACGGGCACGGCCTGTATGCTTACCATGAGTTGGCGTCGTGAGTTCAATGAAGTCGACAACTTTCTATACCTCTCGCTCGAACTAATACCTAAGCAGTGATCGGTTTTTTGGATTCACCCTCGCGGGATTTCGCGTATAAAAAATGACGAATATGACTAAAATTATTAAAATTATATTACACACACAAGGACATATTTTTTGAACAGAAACATGGCAAATTGCATGGAAATACGTATAAATAATCAAAGTTTATTTTTCAAGTTACTGAGACCCGCCGGGGGAATCCAAAAAACCGATCACTGCTAATAAGCGAAAGCATGAGAGCGATGGACAGAAAGCAAGTTACGTAGCGCGGTACGCCATCAAGGCGCTTGACAAGTTGCCAATCGCTAACGCTTAATCGTCAATCGTAAACGAAAGGCAGCTAACTGTCTTTGTCACACTAATATGAAAGAGTGACAGAGAGGGAAAACTACGATACGCTACTAAGCGTTAGCAATTGGCAACTTGGCTAAGCATCCTGTAGCCCTACAAAGAGATGCCGCTACGTTATTGAGTTAATATCTGAGCGTTTCAACCGCCTTATTTTGGTGGCATCATTTTTGTCGAAGTTTCTATTCGTTACAATGTACTACTTTGTCATTTGAAAGCGGCACGGTACCTGATACAAATGACAAGGTATAACATTGAGACGTTTAAAAACTTCGGCAAAAATTATGCCACCAAAATTGGGCGGTTGACACGCTCAGATATTCACCCATAAACGCGCGTTTTCTTTCTATCCATCCCGCTCGTACGGTTAAGGAATTTAATTTCCTACCCATTTCGTAGCTTGTCATAGTAGCTATAATATGACAGTCCTAGCAGCTTTCATATTGATTGTCACTGTGACAAGGTACGAAATGGGTAGGAAATTAAATTCCTCGACTGTACTTGCGTATTGGCGCGAGCGAGCTGGATAGAAAATAAACGCGCGTTAATAACGCCGCCGAATCTCATGGTACGGCTACTTGTAGTCGTATCATGAGTTGGAAACTAAAGGATACGTGAGGTTTTACTCGGTACATAATGCTTCCTATCTCGCTCGCACTGACTTATTGGAGCGAGCGCGATGGCCTGCTTTATCGGGGAAAACCTAACGTTACCTATACTTGCAAAGTCTTGGTACAGCTACAGGATGCGCCTATCAGCCTATGATAGTCCACTGCTGGAGGTAGGCCTCTCCTATTAACTATGCGTATACGCAATACGCATTAGGAGATTAATGCCCATAATCGCCACGCTGGGCAAGCGGATTGGAGATCGCAGTAATGTGCCTACTACAATGACGCTGCTGACCGTCATCAATCAAATCAAAGAATGGTCAGTGACACTCCAATCCCTTAGTCGACTCTTACGACACCCGCAGGAGGAGTCGGGGTGGTGACAAATGTATTCTTACTGCCGTCACCACACGGCTCGCAGGTGGCGTTGGGGTGTAGATACCAATCGCTAACGCTCAATCGTGAATCGTGAACGAAAGGTATTTACCCACAATGTCGTAACAGATGTGCATACCATAGAAAAAATCAACTGCGAAAGACTCGGGGGAAAGGTATTTAAACACTAATAAGAAAGAGTGACAGATATAGAAAACCACGATATGCTACACGTTAATAGCAATGGCAATAGTTAAGTACCCAGTATTCCCTACTGTGAAGGAGCATTTAGACCAAACGAGCATTCGCTCATTCTATCCCCTACTCTACGAAATCAACGAATTTCGACGAATCAAGTTTTGCGTACCGAACGAATTTCGTAGAGTAGGGTATAGAATGAGCGAATGCTCGTTTGGTCTAAATGCACCTTCAGCTATCATTCATCATGTCGCGTTTTGATGCGAGCGAGAGGGATAGAAAGAACTCCGTTTTAAAATCACTGCCGTTCATTTTTATTTATTGATTTAAGCTTTATTGCACAATCAAAGAAAAAAGTACAAATGGCGGACTTAATGCCTTACGGCATTCTCTACCAGTCAACCATTGGTTCAAACAGAAACTTGTATTAGGTGCAGGATTGTCAACATTGAAAAGAAATAAGAAACACAAATCAACACTAATACATTGGTTTAACAAATACACATATTAGTTATTTATGTGGCTGGCGCATAATAAGAGGCATTAAACATGAGTGTGGTTTTATGAAACGAGCCGTAGGCGAGTTTCATAATAAGATCACACGAGTGTTTAATGCCTAATTATGTACAGTCACATACATAACTTTATCTACATCCATATCATTAGTTTAGAATGACAATTTACCTTTATTTTCATTGATATCCACTAAGTAATTACCTCTAAATATAAAAATTCAAATCAGTTGAAATCACTCAATTTGAGTAAGGATATCCTACAATAAATATTTATTGAAAAAAAAAACAACAAAAAGAAGTTGACTTCATAATGTTAAAATTAATATCATGACGACGATACTTTAATGTCAACATTATGATGCACTGTACTCTGCCTGTACTTTAATGTTAACATTATGATACAGCCACAGACACCAGTCTCTTAATATAGGTCATTACATTACCGCTTCTGAATACATAACAGGGAAATTATGATATTCCTGTAGATAAAAATATAAATAAACCTACATATACATACATAGATAAATAAAGTACCCAAGTATAAGTAACGAATATACAGAGTTCATGGTAAGCATAAGCATACAACTCATGGTAAGTGCCCTAAGGTTACCTCGAGTTGGGATAAATGTATTCAATTTCGGATACTTTGCTATTTGCGAAGCAATATGTTCCGTTTGTTTATGTGGTATATCATTACATTAATGTAAGTGTATGCGGTTCGCTTTGGGTACATTTGAGGTATTTTATCTTCGCTGTTATTGTGATCGTACGATTTTATTGTTGTCTTGTCACATTGTAGCTGATAAAAGTGATAGCTGATAAATAATAAAATTGTTAAAGTAGAGTAGGAAAATGTATGTGGTTTATGCAAACTTATCAACTGACGTATGTAGGTACATATCATTTTCATTTTCAGTAAGTACCTACCGAGACAGAAACTTTTGTATTTCTTATAATTCCTGCAATAGTGGCTTCCTTCCCTATTGTAAATTTCGACGAGCCTTACAGTGGTGCTACGCAACGGTCGTGGGTTCAATCCCCAGCTCGTACCAATGAGTTTTTCAAAAAACTTATGTACGAAATATTCACGAGTGCTTTATGGTGAATGAAAACATCGTGAGGAAACCTACATATACCTGCGAAGAAATTCAAGAGTGTATGTGAAGTCAACAACAAAAACAACAACAACAACAACAATAGTGCTGCTCATCACACAGCAATGTATTATGTAATACATATAGTACTTTCCGATTAGCTCTCTTGAACGGAGCTAACAACCCTTCCTGTAATTAAAGGTACTGAACCCTCTTTCGCCCCTAGCTAGCAGACTGCTTTGTGAACACCAATCCAACCGTAATACAAAAAATACTAAAAAACCGGCCAGGATCATGTCGGACCGTGCGCAGTATAAGGTTCCGTAGTTATTCGAAAACGGCTGGGCTGATTATGTTCGAACTTCGTTCGACTTTTTCATGTTTTCTGGACCCATGGATCAAAAGTTAGAGGTTATCTCCGAAAATAATGATTTTAAAAGCTTTCTTTTGATTATTTTTAAAAGACCTATTTGACGAAACCTCACATTATAGGATTACAGCAAAATAAAAAAAACGTCTCCACTTGGACGTTGGTGATCTTGTTCTTTTTTCTTTGGTATAATTATGACATCTAATAATTAAAATTCTTATCTGTACAAATTCTCAATTGAAACGTCTAAAAATATCTGACCGCAAAAACGCGCACGCGGGGTTACACGTGCGTAAAACGAGGACATGACAGGTTCGAAGGGTCTGTATTGACAACTAGGGAGAAAAATACACAATCGCTATAATATACATTTATATTTTGATATAAGGATATCACTGTATTGCATAGTCGTTCTAACCTATATGAACGTCTACTATATGAATGGAATAAGTGAAACTAGTTGTGATAGTTATTTATGTGGGTGGTGCATAATGAGAGGCCCTACACATGAATGTAGTGTTATGAAACGAACAGCAGGTGAGTTTCATAATAGCATCACATGAGAGTGATAATGCCTAATTATGCACAGCCGCATAGGTACATAATTATCTACGACAGCAAAATATCAAGTTGGGAGCTGAATACCAAGCTGACGTATGCCACCTCTTTAAATTAATAAAAAACACTAGTGCATATTATTATTTAAAAATATTGCTAACTTTTTTTCTATTGTACAGACAACGTATAGAATGTATACCGTTAAATGTCAATGTCGTCGTCGTCGTGTGTCGTCCGTCTCTTTGTCAGATTACAAAGCTGGAGTAAATAACATTATATAAGACGCCGTAATTTCAAAATGGCGGCGCATCGCGTACTCGCTTCAGTGCCCACCGGCTGTCTGCACCACTTGAAAAAGTGCATAATGACAACACATTTGTCTTGTGCACGTCTGAGTAGAATAAAGTAGGAGCCATTCGTTTTACCAGCAGGAAGAGAATTTATTCTGTAGGAAGGTTGTTTGTGGGATAAATATTCAAAGCGTATAATATTTCATGTTTACATTATCTCTATTGCGACAGGGCCCTTAGAGACAACTTATAAATAAATATTACGCATTTTTTACAGGTTATATTGCTGTATTTTTTATTCAATAAATATTGAACTAGGTTGGGTTATGTTTATGTCTCACCTAGTTTAATGGTTTTGTGATGGTTGGTTAACCATTGAATTTTACCTCGTCTTTTAGCCATTCCGTTAGGTACGATTTTCGTTCTTTGTCGTGATATTCACGTTGTCGAAACGTCGAAGCGTGTCTCTAAGCTTATATTTACGTCCGTCGTCCAAGCTCCCACAGATCCACTATCAATCTCCATCCATCTGGACGATGGATGTTTAATCTATCGTAGAGATAAATCTACATGGACCAACCTGTCTTCAAGACAAACTGCCTCAGAAGCCGTAAATCCCGTGCGGTCGCATCTCCTTTTTCACTATATCCTATTACTTCAACGAGTGAGCGAGATGGAGGTAAATAAATTTCGATTGCGAATTCCCTGAAAGCCTTTTCTTGTATCGAGTAACGAGAACCCTTGATCAGTTACTTAAATAAATTCGAAAACTTCGAAACTACCGTTGTCTTTTATAGGATCTCTTTTATCCTGAGTAATGTAAATGGAAAAGTTTGGACGTTTTCTATTTTTACTATAAGGTAGCAGCTGAACTTTGTTCTCGATGACAGAGTAAGTTAAATGTCTCACCGTGTTTTGGTGAAACTCCTTTAGTTCGCTGTTGTTTATTTATACGCATGAAAGTGTTCTCTTCATTCCCATGCGTTTTCGGAGAAACAATAATTCAGCCATCAATTTTTGTCTACACATGCGTATGAAAATAGGGACCAACAATAATATTACGCTGCATTTTTGAAGTTGTTTATGATAGAAGCATGTTATGTTATCCTCAATCGTGGGATACTTATTTGGCACGTTTCCGCAACACATAAAAATGTTATTTCTGGCTCGTACGTATTTTACACCCACTGCAGTTCGTTAAGTTATTAAAGTATTCAGAATAGATTTCTAAAATAGGAACTAATGTTATTTGCTTTTGTTTCGATACACATCAATATTTTTCGACAGTCTAATAAATGGGCGGATTTCTGAAATCGTACCTAGAGTAGGTACAATTTTATTTAAAATACTATAACTGACATTAATGGGTGTATCAACGCCAGTTACATGCTCAAATATTACAAACTAAAACTTACCTAGAATTTGACCTTTTAGACGAGTCGTGTTTCTTCCCACCCTGTAGATTCGGCAGATCCTTTTGCCGCTTCTTCGTCTCGCGCCATATCCGATAGTACAGTATGCACATCACAGTCACTGGCACATAGAAGGCGGCTATAGCCGTCCCGAACGTGATAAATTGGTTAGTCTCTATGAACTGAATGTAACACTCGTTTGGGGGCACCTTGCGTTCGCCGTCTATATACGGCCACGCGTAAATCCAGGGAGGCCACAACACTAAACTGAAACCCCACGCACTGCCTATCATGACTGTGGCTCTCCGTGTAGTCCTCTTAGCTCTATAAGTCAACGGTCGCGTCACACTAAAATATCTATCGAAGCTGATGATCAGCAGATTTAAAACTGAGGCGTTCGACGCTAGATAATCTAAAGCCAGCCACGTGTCGCATATGTGAGGCCCGAGCGGCCAATACCCGTAGATGGTGAACATCGCGTATAAAGGCATGGAGATCAGCCCAACAGCGAAGTCAGCAACGGCCAACGAGAACAAGAAATAATTGCTAATCGTTTGAAGTTGCTTGTCGATCTTGAAACTGATCATAACCATGGAGTTGCCGACGACGGTGAGGACTGATAGGATGCTGGCGATGATGGCGATGATGATCTTCTGGACGAGAGAGTACTGGCTGGCGGGGAGGCTGGCGGAGAGGTCGGCCAGGTCGGTGAGGTTGGCAGTGATGTTGTCGATTAGCATGCTGTCAACTCAACGCGCCCGGGGGCCGCGCTGCGCCCCGAGACGAGCGCCGGCCGTGTGCGGGCACGTCTGCAACAAAATACAGATCATTATTACATACACATTTACTCGGGTAACCATCATTACATACGCTATGCCGTGTGGTAACAGCAGTAAGAATACATTTGCCACCTCAACTCTTCCCGCGGGTGTCGTAAGAGTCGACTAAGGGATTGAAGTCACTGAACATTCTTCGATAGAAGATTGATGATGGGCAGCAGTGCCATCATAGCGATCGTGAATCCGCATGCCCAGCGTGGCGATTATGGGCATTTACCTCCTAATGCGTCTATACGCTAAGAGAACGAAAAGCCTACGTCCAGCAGTGGACTGAGATAGGCTGATGACGATAATGATGATAACACATGTTCCTATAAAAGGTGTTCCCGAGGGACATCAAATGGGTGGTGACGTATGTGTTAGAAATATTTTTTCCAATCAGCATCAGTCGTTTGATAGACGCTTGACTGAATACATGTTCAACTACTAACTTTATTACTAATACTAAAATAATTATTCTGTGCTCTGGCAAAACAATTTGACAGTGAGAAAACGTGGCAAATGAAAAAAAACAGGCACGAGCGATTATGCTACCCTAAAAATTGAACCTCATGCTATTTTTTACCGTCAAGTATTTTATGAACAGAACTTGAATATGTAATAACAGCTAAGGAGCCAGCCCCTTTTTCTACTTATAAACTGCAATGCAAAGACATTGTATGTATATTAAATCAATAACAAGGCTAAGGATAATTAATAATAAAAGGTACCTAACACTGGTATTATCTTACCACGTAGACTATTGTGGACCCATAATGTTTCCAACCTAACCCACTGAACTACTGGGGAACTACTGAACGTTGAATAAACTCATACCTATTTTACCACAGCGTCGTACAGAAAATTGCTATTATGGACGAATACTTACAATAAACAGTTGCTTCAATAATGAGGATGTCATTATCTGGCAGCTAAATCGGCTCATGCCGGTAGGAATTAGTGTCGGAAATCGTGGGATTACAAGCGTAGATTGTTATGTCATTTACCTACCCACGGATATAAACGATGTGATACATACGTACAAAGTACATACCTATTATATTTATAATGTTATGACTAAAGTAAGAGGAAAACTGACATTTTCTCACCGCATAACATAACAAAACTAAACCACTGTATAATATGGATTTGAATTACAAATTATTTTTAACCGACTTCAAAAAAATCACCACGTCGCCCAGGGAACAAAGGTTGCATAGTTTGCTAGAAAAAAATCTAATACCTACGTTCTACTAAAATGATTAGTGAGCACCATGGAATGGCCAAGTAGCTGTCCAAAAATCAAAGTTTTCTAAATTATAATCCTTTTTTGGAATTATAACTAAAGTGGAACTGACTTGCCTATACCTATTAAAATATTTAGCGAATCGAGTCATAACTCACGCTTAATATTTCATGTCAACCCACACCCCCACCCATCATACTGTTTATTTTTATAGTATGTAGTATCTCATAGAAACATCTTTTACAAAAGCACGAATTCTGAAAGATACTAGTCATAAAGAAGTGCCTCTCCATTAGTTTATCTGCTATTGTAGCAAATGTAGCATTAAAGTCTTTACTAAGTATTCATGAACCTATACAAATACAATCAAAAATATTTTAGCTCTAGTATCTACCTACATTTTAGAAGAACTTATAATTTTCAATTTTTAAGAGCTTACAACTAAAACTTGGGCACAAAATTGAAGCTAAAACTTTGTCACAGGCTAAAGACACTTTAAGTCTTTACATCGAGTTACATAACATAAAGGTCCTCATACACTTGCGTGTTTAGTTTCACTGCTTAGTTATTATAAAGTCTAAAGCCCGAGAGAGTTTCTCAGGAAAATTATGCAGACAAAAAGTTTGTGTCGGTGTGAAACAACCTTTACGCAGAAACAACAAGTAAACAGTCTTTTGAAGTTTTTAAACGAATTTTGCTCGCTTCTTCGGCAGGAATTCGATGCTTAGTTGAAGTGGGCTTCAAAATGGCGCCTATATTGGCTTAGCTTCCAAAAGCAAGTTTAGAAAAAAGGAAAAATTGTTCAAAACTGTGTTATTTCATTAGGGTTCCGTTGCGTAGCAAATTTTGGATACTCTCAAATGGAATTTAGAACAATGTAAGCTCTTGTATTTACATCACTAAAACGGAAAAAACAGAAGGGAATCCTATAAACGGAAATATTATAACAAAGCCTTAAAAAGTAAATATATTAAAATATTTTCGAGCCGGGTTATTCGCGTATTTAAGTCGATGATTGCTAATATTTTAATATGTTTGAGTCTCACGTTAGTTATAATCATCAAAAAGTAGTTCAAATTAATAATATTTTCAGCACGACAGGAGTCACAGTGTAGGTATTCAAGATATCTTTAATTTCTAATCTACTTGATCACAAACTGGTAAACCTATGTTATTTAATCAATTCTAACCACACATAATTATTATTTATCGTAAACCACTAAAATAGTAGCTTACAGAATATTTAAAAAACGAAATTATAAAATAATGAAACTGACAATCGTTCGTTCACTAACAATTGAGCAGGTACTATCAGCTGTAAAAATTCTGCAACTAATAGGTAATGCGGTGATAGCTGATAGCTGGGCGAGTATCGCCGTGTCTCTTTTATTTACATGGGAGTGCGTATCTTTTGATCGTGTTTATAGCCGATAGTTCTTAGCTTAGTAGCTCCCGGTGAGACCAGTGCCTAAGTTAGGATCATACAAAATAACACATTACACTCATATTTACAACCCCCTACGGAAACATGTATCAAAATAATATTCATTTTAATATCTTCCTGTTTTCTTACGCTTATTTTGTCCTTTGTATTAATAAGAATTTAAATTTGTAGATTAACCAGTGTATAAAATGCTATTTGATGTGTATACATCAACACAATCTTAATTGTTTGCGCAAAATACTTATGTAAATGAAAAACCTGTACTTAGGTTACCTACGAGACAGGCACAGCCTAGTGTAGGAACCAGCGTCACTCAATGTTTGTACCTATAAGTTTTGTGTAAATAAATTATTATTATTATTATTATTATAACTCTTCTAAGCAAATTAACTGTCAATTTATTGTTGATATTTCATTTACTTGGAAAGTTAATGTGGTCTGTTTATAGGTTATTTGGGCACAACCGAATGTTCCCATTTATTCCCAAAACGGATTGACTGATTTATTTGCGGGTTTCTCTGTAAAAGGTTTGTGATCCCACCCAGCTGTAATTTAATAAAAGTTGATTAAAACTTCGGGATCTTTTCCAGGTATGAGGAATTAAAAATTCTTTTAAAGTTTTAATCCAATTTCTCTCATTTTTCTTTGGATGGAATTCGATGTTTAGAAACCCTGAGATTCAAGAATGAACTTTTTACACGACTGCCAAAAGGAGAGTATATGTGTTCAGTCCCTATGTATGTTTCATATTTTCTTTAAACACGCAGATCTTCGCGACCACTTAACCGTTTTTAATAGTGTAAGGTATCATTAGAATCCCCGCGACGTCGCGGGTAACATAGGATATGTGACGTCACGTTAAAAACAATATGGCGGCCTATAAATTCAATAATGTCTGACCAAAAAAAATCAATTTTGAAAAAACCTATCGAGTTTGGTATCAAAATGAAGAACTTTGAACTGCGATTACGAATATGTATTTAACTTACACGTTTGTTACTTATTCTAGAAAAGCCAGATTCATTAAAATACAATTAAAGCGCCAAGAATAATATGTCATCAAAATGCTATGATTTGGGTATCAAATTAAAGCATTTTATATGCAGATTATAAATATATATACAAGTTATATGTTTAAATATATGTTTGAAGAGAAAACTCGAAATGTTCTACATCGCACTATTGAAGTTTTTCTTCGAAGCCTAAGACGTGACATGACTGTCACAGTTGACACATCTTCTTGACCGCTAAGTGTGTATGAAACAGATACATTGTACATACGCGCTTGTGGTCAAGGGGTAAAATGCACGGCTGCTACGCAGCGGTCGTGGGCTCAATCCCCGGCTCGTACCGATGAGTTTTTCAAATAACTTATGTATCTTACGTAACTTATGTATGTAACTTATCAATTGATATACAGTAGATACCAGTCAAAAGTTTAAGTTCACTCCATTGATTTCGATACAAAATACACTTGCGGGGGATTTTTTTTTCAGTGTTCACAACAAAATTTCGAGATCTATTTAATATTAATTTCCCATAGAAACTGAACAATTTTATACATTAGATCCGATAATAATTCATAGGCAAACGAATTTTCATGATGACATGACTGCTTAAAGCTGCCACAGCTGCCTCAGTTGTCCGAACTGTTCGAAAGTAACGGTCAATCAAAAAGAAATAGCTCAATAATCAGTCACATATTACTTAAAACAAGTGTCGACTTAAGTGCTGGAAAAATGATGATAAACCAAAGAGTCGATTTCGTATCAGAATCGTGGCGTGAACCTAAAATTTTGTCCAGTAGGTACTGTACACAAAGTGCTTTACGGTGTAGGAAAACATCGTAAGGGAACCTGCATACATCTGCGAAGAAATTCAAGGATGTATGAGAAGTTCCCAACAAGTATTGGGCCAGCGTTGCGAAGAATGGCCAGAATACAATATAAAAAAAAGTACTCACAAATATTGGGGATTTCGAGATATGATTCGCATATCAGCGGAATGTCCCTTAAAAATACAATCACAATAGCATTGTGGCCAAACAAAATTGTTATACGTGTTGTAGCATGCGCATACAATTTTAAATGGTACAACAAATGGTAACAAAAATTGTATGAAAAACTTATTTTGGATGAAAAACGCCGGCCCAGATTAAAGTCTCGTATCTCCCAAACTACGTAGGCACATATTATATCTTATAAGTAATGAAATTAGGTACACAATAGGTGTTGTAACGCCACTAGAAAACGAGCTTAGTCAGATGATATGGAGCGGCTGGAGAGGAACACTAAAGGGGGGGGGGGGAAGATTTCACCGTTCCAGGGCCGGGCTAGGCCTTAACATTTGTGCAGGGGAGTTGGTAAGAAGGAAGGGTAGGTTTGCCTGGTAAATTGAGTCTCACGCAGCTCGGCCTTCGCCCTAACAGGCAAGCGGCCGTCGGGCCGCGCTCCAGGCCTTTGGCCCTACGCGGCGCTCGGCTTTTAGCCTCCGCATTTTCTCCAAACAAATTTTTGGGCCTGCGGCCCTGAGATTTGTTTTAATAATACACTTTTCCACCGAATTGCGAAGGAGCGCTGGGGTCTGGTAGCTTGGCCTTCGGCCTTGCAAGCCGGCGCCCCTTTGGGGGACACTTCGGGCTTTCGGCCCTACACGGAGCACAGTCCGCAGCCTTCGCAGGTTGTGGAAACGATCGTTGGGTCTGCAGATCTCCGATTCGTTTTCATGTTAAACTATTTCATCACGTAGTGTGGAAGAGCTGGCCACTAGTCTCGATTGTTAAGGCAGTTAAGAAGGGCGGTTGTACCGCTTGGGCTGACTCGTTGGGCCTCCGACCCACCGGGCTCGCGTTTGAAGCACCCCGATTAGTGACGCTCAAGGCCTTCGGCCCTATGTGGAGCTGGGCTTATTTAGAAGCTTGGTAGCTCAATTTTCTTGCAGCTCCTTCTTCGACCTTGCTTTAAATTTCTTCCAAGTGACACTTGGGCCATCTAAGTGAAAGTCTTCTCTCTGAACTCTGGCTCCAGTGGTCCGGGCCGGGGGCTCACCTTTCGGCCTCGCAAGCCAGCGGTCTCTGAGGGACGATTCAGGCCTTCGGCCCTACGGCCTTCGCAGGTTGTCAAAACGATCGTCGGATTCATTTTACCGTTACACTATTCCGTCGGCTGACGTGGTAGTGCTGGGCTTTGGCGGCTCGGCCTTCGGCCTCGCAAGCTGGCGCCCCTCTGGCTGCCGCTTTTGGCCGCTGGCCCTACGCGGAGCTCGGCTTTCAGTCCTCGCTGGAGTTCGATGCAAACCGTTGGGCCCTCTGGTTCGATTATTCGATTTCGATAATAGTTAAGAGAGACGGTTGTGAGGACCGTGTGGAGTTGTGGACTCGCCCGTTGTGCCTTGGGCCCTACACGGATATCGGTTTATTAAGATGCTGGGGTGCTTGAAGAAGAAGCATGGTAGGTCAATTTTCTCGCAGCTCGGCCTTGGGCCTCGCTTTAAATTTCGACGCGCTTGGGCCCGGTCCGGTGTCGGTGTGACGCGGTTCGGCCTCCGCGAGCTCGGCTTTTGGCCTCCCACCCTGAAGCTCGCCCTGCCGACTCGCTCAAAATAGATTTACATTGGTTCCGGTAATGCTCCATTCCTCATGCGGCGTGCCCTTCGGCTTCGCCCAAAATTAGCGGGATTGGAACTTCTCGGGCCCCCGGAGCAAAGCTTCAGCCCTCTGCGAAATCGGTTTTTGAAATTCCATCCAACTTTAAGGAATCTCCAGATTCACTAAAAGGTTTCAAATAAATAAAATAATTAAAAAATTTAAAAACTCGACTGCCGTTTTAAGCGAACTGAAAAGTAACAAATAATTCCTTCTTCAGGTTCATTCTTGTGAGCGTGTCTACATAATAGGCACTTGTCTCATTACTTACTATATTTTGTTTCGGTTGCAGTCGGGGAACCTTTCATTCCGGAAAATATCAACATATGGAGGTTCCCCGACTGCAATCAAAACAAAATATAGTAAGTAATGAGACAAGTGCCTATTATGTAGACACGCTCACAAGAATGAACCTGAAGAAGGAATTATTTGTTACTTTTCAGTTCGCTTAAAACGGCAGTCGAGTTTTTAAATTTTTTAATTATTTTATTTATTACAGTTATAGAATAACCCTTATTAATAACTAGCGACCCGCCCCGGCTGCGCACGAGTACTATACCTACATAAAAACCTTCCTCTTGAATTACTCTACCTATTAAAAAAAATCTCATCAAAATCCGTTGCGTAGTTTTAAAGATCTAAGCGTACACAGGGACAGAAAAAGTGACTTTATTTTATACTATGTAGTGATGATGTTCAACTCACAATTTTTTTGATACCCTTAACGTCATAGATATAAGGCTCATTTGTAAACTATAAGTACTATAACAATTCCGACGTAACGGAATACGGGTTCGAATCCCGGCGAGGGCATTCTTTGTGCATTTTATTTATCACAAATCGATACCTCCTACGTATACTGGTGCAAGTGACATTTTTACCATTATCACATTTTTTTTGCATATTTGGGTTCAAAATACTTATATCTACAAGCTATAAAATTTTTGTGGCGAAATTACCGCTAGTTTTTGAAATAAAGTGGCGTATACTGATATAACTAACACCTTTTTTTTGGTTCGAACGTCGTATACTGAGCTAAGTGACTTGTACCACTATACGCGGTACACTTATCGCCGCGGGCGGAAGTTATACCAGTATGCGCGAGCAACAATCTAAAATCTGCACATAAAAGTTGGCTCTATTGCTTATTATTTAGCAATATTGTTGTTATTTGATTAGTTGTTATGTTAAATCAAACGAATTATGCGTAACCTACCTACCTAACTAAATATAAAAAAAAATAGTAGATTACTGCTTGCCAGCTAAGCAGAGCTAATATAGATAGCTGAATATTAGCAAGGCCGAATACGAATACGAATCTGGCCAGCAATTAGGTAGTGTGTTTTTCAAATATGTAATAACACAGCAAAAGGGACAAATTATGTTTATCGGAACGCTAAGTCAAGGAGTAAGAATATACCGACGGCTGCTCATAAGCATACATATTCTTTGCGAGCCGATATTAAGAATTGTAATCGATAAATGAAATCAGATTTTAAAATATTCCCTTTGGTCCATGTTGAATAACAAGTGGATAATATTCATAACCATTTAAATTGTTTTCTAATTCATAATATATATAATGTCTTTAATAATATCGTCTTCTCAAACCTACCACCAGTATTGGATGGACGAATATGTCTGATAGCCCAGACAGTAAAAAAGTATATCAGCTACTTAAAAAGACATTGAATTTTGACATACTTACCTACACTAAAACGAAAGAAGCCTACTTAGTAGTTCCAATATATACTTCTTTTAATTTGAGTCTTAAAATCATTACTAAGTAGTTACGTCTTACTGTACGCACCTAAGAAGTATTGAAGTATGGCATCGATTTGATGTATATATTTATTTTGTAAAAGCAACGTTGAAATATTTATGTTGATGTTATTTCTTCAACTGTTATATTGCCTTTTGATGTTGTAAGACATGTCTTGATCACTTGAAATTAAAACCATGTGTTTGTTTCAAGACTTTCTTCCAGTAACCATTAATCTGGTAGGACACTAAGAATAATAAAAAATATACTTATTTAAAAATGATGGTAAATCAGTTTTTTTTTTTTATTTTAAGCGTTTATTTTTCTTTGTATTTATATACTTTTAGACTTCCTGCAATGCCCATAACATACAAAAAAAGCTTCAACGTATACTGGTACATGATTAATCAATTTAGGCGTATACTGGTACAAGTGACAAATTAGGCGAAAACTAATCAATAAAAAACATCAGAGCAACAACTCCGGTTTGTTTAGATATTTACGGAGCATGATACAAAATATACATCAAAGGCACTTAAAATTATATCCGTGTTCATCGAGTCATAGTATACTACGTATACGGTAGTTGTCTCAGTTCATCAAAAACAAGAACTCGTAAATTTCACGTATACTGGTGTAACTACCATTTTTTTTAAAACTACTATTTATTTCAAAAAAGTAAATATGTAGATTGTATTAAAATGTATTTGTTATAAATTCTTGAAAATATCATGAAATTATTTCATTGTATGAGCTAGTTACAGAACTTTGTACCTTTGAACAGCTCTCCTGGAAAATGATGATTTTGCACTTGCTCCAGTATACGTAGGAGGTATCGAAATGTTTGTTCCTTGGTCGTGGCTGTGTATGTATCTAAGTATCTATACGTATCTATCTATTATATATATCGTCGCCTGGTACCCACATCACAAGCCTTAATTGAGCTTACCGTGGGACTAGGTTGATTTGTGTAAGATGTCCCAAGATATTTATTATTATTATTATTAATTTAAATATTCTGATTTCTTAGATATATTGCCCACAAAAAACTGTTAAAGTGGACTTCAAAATGACTGCTATATTGGTTTAAATTCAAATTCGTATCAGTAGTAGGTAATTTTGGGATCCAAAACCTCACTGTCAACAGAAATCTGAGAACATATGAAATGGAGAGCTGCAGGCATAGCCAAGATTTGTCAGTCTACAGTCTTATACGATAAAACTACGATAAGCGATTAGTAATGAATGTATGAGAATGACAGATTTGTACGAAAAATCACGTGACCATTTCCAAACATTATTATGGTCACGTGACTTATCGCTTATCGTATACGATTGCAGAATGATATCTTGGCTAGGCCTGCTGTTAACTTCAATCGCTTAGTAATGGTACAGTCAAGGGTAAAAATATGTACACACTTTTTACTTATGTCTGGAGCATAAGGTTCTATATTTATGCCCCTGACTGTACCTAACGACCATACGAACTACAAAGTTGGAGGATCAAATCCCAGCGCGGGCATTTATTTGGGTGTTTATCACAAACCTGGTCTTATTTTGTATAAAGTTCAGTATAATATTTCAGTATAAATAAACGCAAGGTAAAGTGGGGTAAAATGAAACGTTTTTTAATGGGGTAAGACAAAAAGCTACCAGCAGACGCTGTGGCAGAAGGACGACTTTTTGTCTTACCCCATTAAAAAAATCGTTTCATCTTATAGGTAATTTCACCAGAGTTGAGGTGAATGATTACCCACACATCCAAATGAAGTACTAATTGCAAAAAAAAAGTGAATGAATGAATGACTTGCTTCGAAATATTGAAGCAATTGGGTTTGCTGTCAGTACGAAAAAAGAACACTAATTTCAAATTCCCCGTAAGTTTACATGGCATGTTGATGTATGCGTGACCTCAACTCTCGTGGAACTATCTATACCCCACCTAACCTTAATTATGTTTTTATTTATCATATAATATAGTCGTGTAATTAGTGTCCACATCACCAGCCTTAATTGAGCTTACTGTGGGACTAGGCAGATTTGTGTCAGATAGTCCCATGAAATGTATTTTTCCTAACTAATGCGCAAAAACGAACTTTAAGCACGCTTCGCGCGCGATAATTTCTCTTTTTGACGCACTTGTTATGAAAAAAATCGTCCCTTTTACACGTGCAAAAACTTTTTTTTAACTCAGGTGATTGTCGCCCTCGTTTCGCTCAGGCTTCAACTTTCACCCTCGCCGAAAAAAAGTTTTCCCGCACTAGTTAGGAAATGTACTATTATGCATGTTCAACTACTTTGGTTCACTGTATAAAGCGTGAATAACTGTCATTAACTATGTAGTCAAGCAACGCCTCGCCTTTTCCTATTTCAACATGCAAATAATTTTAACTACTCTCCTCTCGGCTTAACTATTCCAACGGTAGAGCTACGATTACATTAGCCGGGCGCAGCGATAAAGCGTCTTGCACCGTGGGGTTTTGTCAGATGCTAAGTTGTCAATCGCTAACGCTTAGTAGCGTATCGTAGTTTTCCCTCTCTGTCACTCTTTCATTTTAGCGCGACAAAGACAGTTAGCTGCCTTTCGTTTACGATTGACGATTAAGCGTTAGCGATTGGCAACTTGTCTAAGCATACAGGGCCTCATTAGCCCTGGGTGTCCCACATAACTACCAAGGTCCATCCCCGCGGCGCCCGAGTGGTATGCGTAACGCATTTCCCCGCGTAAAAAAAATAAAATAAAAAAGCGATTGATTTGCGGTCGCAAGTAAATGTAAGTATATCAATGACTGGGAAAATTATCGGCAACTACATCACCAATACAGCATATGGAAGCTCACTGTAACCAACATAAATCCAAAATGGCAAACAATTAATTAGCTTTGTCACTTCTTCAGAAAAGTTTCGAAAATTTCGAGTTTTTATATTCATAGTAGACTCTTAACCGGTAACCGTACCCACTCAATTGCTTTTGGTAACGGTGGTTACCAGCTGTCACTCTTATTTTACATAGGAATAAAACTGAACCAAAATTTCGAAGCAAATGAGTGGGTACATTAGGTCACTTAATAAGTTTTGCAATTTATTTATTTATTTTATTGAAACAAAAGTTTACACGACATTACAGTTTACACCAATGCGTTATGAAACTAAAATTAAAAAGATGTACAAATAAAGGTACACAGATAAAGGTACATATAAAAATAAAAAAACAATAAGTAGATTTAGGTGACACAACAGCGTGGCTCTGTAGAGTCATCTGAACCGGCGTAGGTTTCGGCAGATTGCCCCGGAACCGCCGAAACACAACGCCCTTCGGCCATATATTCGGCAATATATTTGTATGTCAGAGGGACAGCCGAGAACGGGGGAGGCGAATATTTAATTCCTAGCTACTTATCGTATCTACTTACAAAGGTGTATACTATGCATGGACGCACATAATTAAACACAAGGTAAATTACAATCTTTTATTATACTGGTTCACAAATGATAAACCTCTGTCGTGAGAAGAACCAGCAAGAAACTCAGACGGTCTTACATTTTCCAAACTTTAAATAATCACAACAAGTACACACTTAAAACAAGACTACTTACAACACTATAAACTATACTGATAGAAAACGACTGGAGAGTTATAAGCTTGCGTCCATGCATCATTTACTCAACCCTGGAATGATTTATTCCAACTCTAAATCAAGAATGAATCCCTGAACACTGCGCTAGTGACCTTTTATACCGTGCGCTCACAAACTACTCCTTCATAAGCGGGTAGATCCCAACAAGACGTTTAATGTCTACCTGCATGGACCAAGCAAAGAACATCTCAAGCAAAACATTGCTTATCGTTTTCTAGATTTTATCACTCTTAACAAATTAAATGTAAACATTGCAAATAAGACTATTCTTATTGTAAATAAGACTATTCAGACGTTCGACGACTCGACATGTCGTACACGTCTGCGCCAACTGAAGCATGTCTCCGACATGTATGTATTTTTTTCACTTATGGCTATTTGTTGCAAACCTTATCTAGTGACGTATGTATAATAATGTATATGGAAATGCAGGTATCGCAATTATCATTAATTATTACGTCGAATCATTCGGTTTTCTCTAATGTAAATATCTTAAATCCGCATCATATCTATCACTCACAAACACATAGGATCACATCAGGTTTACGAATCGCTCCGCTTATTTTCCCGCTACCCGCTCCGCTTATCACTAAACCCTAACCCTCCGGAGTCCCAGCATGTTTGTTTGTCCCGTATTTACAAGCCAAGTCAAATTGACAGACGGACGAACCGCAAGCCTCATTTGCATTAGTTAGGTTGCTAACTGGAATGAACACTAGTTGTTTGTTCTATTTTAGATTAATGTATTCCTTGGAATTGGTGTCCCATTCACACCGTGTGGTGACAGCAGTAGGAATACAAATTTTGTCACCACCCCAACTCCTCCTGCGGGTGTCGTAAGAGTCGACTAAGGGATTGAAGTGTCACTGACCATTATTTGATAAAATATTGATGAAGGGCAGCAGCGTCATCATAGTAGACACCTTACTGCGATCGCCAATGCGCTTGCCCAGCGAGGCGATTATGGGCATTTACCTCCTAATGCGTCTTATACGCATAGTTAATAGGAGAGGCCTACGTCCAGCAGTGATAGGCTGATGACGGTGTCTCATTGTCAAAATGTAACAAAAATAGTACTGTTCCGTTTAAAGGCTTAGTTATTCTGATCGTATTTCGCATTTTTTTATGGGATCTGACGCTCAAATAATTATTTGCTCAATATTTCATGTCAATCGATACTATAACATTAGAATTAATGTTTCAACAATAGTACATTACTATAGAGGACGGGAAACGAAGGATCACAGGCCAAGTAGATATAATTATAGATAAAGATATAATCATAACTTCACGTGTTTCATAATTATAAATTATAGATGGGTTTAGATTTACTCAACTCGTTTATTGATAATAAAGAATCATGAATGAAAAAGAATAATGTTAGGTAGGTATACCAGTCTTCAGTTGAAAGTAAAAAAAGGTACACAAATATGGCTGACTTTCCATAGCATTTGACGTCTTTGACACATATCGTTAAACACACGTTCGCAGAACATGTTTTAACTTTAATACTAATAAATAATTAAAAAAATATATATGTAAAATTCAGGTTTAAGGTTTTAAGTTGGTGATAAAACCAAAATTGTGTTCTGAAATAATGCGAGTTTGCAGGTTTGTATACTTTTTTTACTTTCAACGAACGGGTGGTATAGGTACAGGTTTATACAGATAGTTATTTATTAAGAGGTTAAGATAAAATTATCATATTAAATAATTATATCGAAAAAAAAAACCCGTCACAAAATTTTTAGATTTTTTTTTTCATTAGTTAATACGCGTTTTCCAGTCGAAGCATTTATAGATTTTTCTTCAATTAGTGAACCATTGCTTTCACTAGGGAAAATGCCTTTCACATTTTATTCAGTAGGTATCATAACAATCTTATATATTATGTATTGTTAAACATATTGTTCTAATAGCATAACTGACAAAACAGACTTCTTATTTGTCCTTAATGTAATGTTTATAGCAAATGATATCATATATTATGAAAAGGTAAAGTAATCTCAGGGTACCAAATCTTAATGGTAAAATATCTGTAATACGAGTATCGTTATAGGAAATATAAGATAACGAATTATAAATAAGCTCAAATAAAAGTAGGGAGAGGAAAACATT
>JALPQI010010035.1:0-38957 GCA_025490895.1 Thaumatotibia leucotreta | reverse complement strand
TTTTAAAGTTTTTTTTACATCTGCTAGGTAATTAAAAATATTTTTGTTCATTTGATTTCTGTCAATTAAGTGTGACAAGACTAAGACAACATGGTGACAAAATCGTTTCCTAAAATGCGTTTATCATAGCGTAACAGTCTAAAACGGTTAAAAAAAAAAAACAAATTTTCTCTTAAAATAGACTGAATCCAGAAAACTTCATATGACATTTTTAACTTCAAATTTGGTCAGAAATCCGCTGTTGATTTTTTTCCCTTTCCTCGCGGGCACCCTGTATATAAGGTCAGTGCGGGGAAGTCCGGCATATTTTATTTTGAAGGAAAGTCCGTCACATGCGTCTTATACTGTTCAATTAGGGTCGGAAATCAGTCAGAACTTTCCTGATAGACGGTCTTACCCATATTGACCTTACTAGTGTTAGAAGTTGTATTAGACACCGTGAATTCTTATAACCCGAAAGATTTTAACCACATATATTATAAGTTTTGTTATTTTAGCCGAAAAAAAATTTTTTTTTTGTATTTTTGAATGTATTTTAACATAAAAAGTGAATGTTATTCATTAATCTGTCACTTATAATGAGTTTTAACGTTTTTTTTTACAAAAATCTAATTTTTTAAAGGTTTTATGTCTCACTTTTTGACATCTATTCATGAGGTTAGTGAGACTATTCTCCATGATGGCACGAAAAACCTTTTGAACTGAGTAACAATTAGAAAATATGTTTTTTCAATTGAGTTATCGCTCTGAAACTAGGTGATATCCAGAAAAGTTTATAGACATTATAGATTCTAAATGTGGTCAGGAATACACTGTTAAAATCTGTCGGGTTTAACAGCCCACGGTGTGGTCGTTGTGTAATTGTGTATACTATTCAGATTGATAATAGGTAACAGTAGTCAGTAACAAAATATAGATGAAGTGAATAAACCTTGTTTTTTTGCTGTCTCAATGAATTTAGGGTTAAATGGGAAAACGAACCGATACAACAAACAAAATATGTAAAGTGGATACCTACTTTTCCATTGTTTAGTTATCAAAGAATATAATACTCTACAGGGCATCACAAAGTGAAAGGAACATGAAGGGGAAGTACCTTAAATAACGTAGATAGTCTATTATGCTGAAAGAAGACACTATGTTATATTTAGTCGGTTCGATTCGAGTCGGCAAGTATTTTTAGGAAATCTATGAATGCTTAATTTTTAAAAATAACATAAAATCAACTTTCAGCACGGTACTTCCCCTTCATGTCCCATAACTTTCGGACGTCCTGTATAGTTTTTTCGACAATTTTCAAGTGTTAGCGAGGATTGAAACCGATAATACCTACCTATTTTTAGATATTTTGTGCTAGCCTTTTTATTGTATTTATTTATTAAAAAGAGACGAGTATTCGCTAGAAAGCCGTAAGTTGCTATGGTTGCTATAAAATAAATATCTATGCGCTAAGGCCGCTGAAGTCAGTTTTCTACCAATTATTTTTGCTGAGGCATGGCATTTTTGATCAACTTCGAGAATGAAGAAACGCAAAGAAAATTAATAAAATTATATTTAACCGGTTGTAGATACTTCTACAATCGACTTACTTTAGCGAACTATTTAAATCTATTTTTTATCTCTGAATTTTACTGACATTGACAGTAATTCATGAGTTCATGACAGTAGCAACAAATATAGCCTTACGCAAATAGTAAATATATATTTACTCAAAAAACATGAAATCTGCGCCGTATAAAATGTATAACAATCCGTCGCTTTATTAGTATATAGCATTTATATCATTACTATGGCTAGTTATCGTGTCACGATAAGAAGAGGTATTATGAATATTAAACAACTGTAAATGCCTGCAAAACTATGTCCCTGCATTAACCATGGCATCAAATTTAAAATCAAACGAAGTAATGTCGTCAAACTCGAAGCAAGTATTCTATCATCAAGGTAAACCTTATATGCGTCACATACTTTTAGCGGATGCAAACGTGCCATATAAATTAGCTGTTGATCGAAGCAAGAACAAACTGTTCTTCTGCATAAACGCCGATGATTTCTCGGATCAAAGTTTCCATTTAGTGGTAATGGATCTTCAGACCGGAGTGCCATGTGTCATCCCTGGTATACGCAACGGATTTGCGAGCGCCGTTGACCCCGCCACCGGGACTGTGTATCTCGGCGGGAGCAACGGCATCTTCACATACAACTACATCACATTAGCTGCTCAAGGCCCTGTACTCAACAGGGCGGATGTCTTTGACATGTTCTTCAAGAATGAACTCTACTTCGTCGATACAGCAACACAGGCACTAAATATTCTCAGAAACACTTGTAAGATACCTGTCAAAGCTTTAAAGGGCTTTTTGATTCAGCATTTTATAATAGATGGTAACGAGGACATTTATTTCACTAATTCAACAGGTCTTTATATATTACGCCAAGGAAATCGAATTCCGCAGTTGGTCCCCGAAAGCGAGATTATGAACTTCAGAGGAGCGGCTGTGGATATTTATGGCTGCGCACATTTTGTCGCTGAAGATGGTATCTATCGAATCCACCAGCAAACCAAGCAACTCCAGAAATTGTTATCGGTTAATAATGGATATGGTCTGGCATTCGATAAATGTAATAATATTATTTACAGTGATGATCGATCTGTTGCTAAAATAAGTCCTTTAGAATTTATTGAATATGATGCTGATCAACGCTAAATAATTACTCGTATTAATGATAAAGACGAATTCGTATACATTTTTGTGTTTATCTTGAAAACAAAGTACTGATTTAACAACGATATCTAAATAGGTAGATAATTTGTAAAATAAAACTATGAAAACGGATAAACTCGCGTATATTAACTAATTTTAACTTCATTCCGACGTTTCGAACACTTTACAGGGTTCGGGGTCTGCGGATGACACGCGCATTTTTAACTATGAAAACGGATAAACTCGCGTATATTAACTAATTTTAACTTCATTCCGACGTTTCGAACACTTTACAGGGTTCGGGGTCTGCGGATGACACGCGAACCCTGTAAAGTGTTCGAAACGTCGGAATGAAGTTAAAATTAGTTAATATACGCGAGTTTATCCGTTTTCATAGTTTTATTTCATGAGTAAGTAATCCTCGCGGTAACCGAAGAAAATATTAGGTAATTTGTGTCTTTATTCATGTGGCAGGTAGGAAAGTAAACGTACGAGCGATCGTGGATGACCTAAAAATACATGTATTTTTTTGTATTTTGCCATCATAATAAAAACGCGCCTTCGCGCAAGGAAATCGACTCACGTAGGTACCTTTATCGTTCTTGTCACTGTGACAATAAAGGTTAAAAAGGTACGCGATTACATTTCCTTTACTGTATGTGCAAACGCCATGCTGACGATCACTTGATTTTACGTTATTAAAATATTATCTGTTTATTGCTATGCATTCATTTGGTATCATAAATTGGTTGAGTGTACAGTCGACGTCAAAGATATAATTACGGTTCTGGTGCCAAAAATATATTTACACGACCTTAATGTCAAAGAAATAAATATTTCACAAATATTTTAGGCATTTCGACCGTAAAAATATCTTTGAGGTCGACTCTACCTACTTATGTAAAATAATCAGTTTCATGATAGGTACAAGAAATCTTAGATAGACGCACATAATCTCGAAAGGATAGATAATAATAGAATATAAATCCTGTGGAAGCTGATAGAAACCAATGAGGTAACGGTACCAATCGCCGGGCTTATCAAATTTGACGTCATTATCGCCGAAATTTTCTAAATTCACATTTTAATTACGATTAAACTTTTAACACCGAAGTATTTTTAAGTAAAAATAATAGCAAATTGACATCCATGCGTAAAGTTGTGAATGAAATACGCCTGTGAGACCCCCACCACGTCAGTTAAATGTTATAAATGTTATAATACACGTTTCATATGATAGAAAATTCTTGTTTTGAGTAAACTCGCTATTGAATTTGAAGCTTTTTGCAGTGATATTATCAAACATGTCCACTAGCAAAGCATTGCCTATACTAATATAACGTAGGTACCTGCAGGCAGCAAAATAAATGGTCTACCACTTTTCGACCTTACTACCACTGAATAAAGCGGAAAATTTCGAGACCACATTTAAGTATTCTTGACTGTACAAGACTTGCGTATTACAATATTTTTTTCAAAAAGTATAAATTATAATGAGTACCTACGAGGCCGTAAGTTCAGAAATTTTGTTAGAGGCATATTCTTAGCAGCATTAAAGCCTTTGATTTTCGAATTCATTTGGAAAACCCAACATTACGGAAACAGGCGTAGTTACCTTATTTTTGTTCAATTCTAAAACCGACCGACGATGTGATTACCCATAGCCTTCGGTCACAAAGAAAGGGCTCGTGAAAAGGGTCGGATTTAACTTAACGAATCATTTGAATACTACCTAGTGGTGCTATTTTCATCTGTTTTTTTTATACAATACCGCAACCCAATCTCAATAGGGATAGCCCTTGAACGTCTCGTTAAGAGGCGATACACGTGTTCGGAGTACTTCGGAGGTGCTTTCGCGAAATGAAGCCAATAAGATACGCATCTGGCAGTGAGCGCGATCAACAAGAACTTACAGTACGTGGCTATAATGTTTGCACATCGGTCACTGGAAAAATACTTGGCTTCAAAAAAAAATTTGGTTGTATAGGAAAATGGCATGAAAGTCGGCACGGGTTGAAGTTACAGGAATGAACTGAAATTTATTTTCAGAGTGCTTTGAGGTAAAAGAAACCGAATTAGGGTGTATGCGTTATTAATTTCTAACATTCGTAAAATATGGGACACCCTAAAGCATGTGTATGTAAATTACGTATGTACCTACTCGTAAAATAATCTAATACGATAGATACCTATATCTATGTTTATTTATTCGTTTTTAAACAAACTACAAATACAAATCTATGTTTGATGACTTGATGATATAGATATATTTAAAATATACGTCGCCAAAATGAAACTAGTAGCTTATTTTTATAATTTGTAGTTTTTTTAGGGTTCCGTAGCCAAAATGGCAAAAACGGAACCCTTATAGATTCGTCATGTCCGTCTGTCCGTCTGTCCGTCTGTCACAGCCGATTTACTCGGAAACTATAAATGCTACAGTAACGAAATTTGGTGAGAATATGTGTTGTATAAACCGCTACAGGATTATGATACTAAATTGTAAAAAAAACCATTGGGGTGGGGGCCCTCCATACATGTAACTGAGGGATAGAATTTTTTTTTTAGTTTTACATAAGCGTGTGGGGTATTAATAGAAAGGTCTTTGAAAATGATATGAAGGTTTATACATCACATTTTTATTTAAGCAAATCGTTTTCGAGATATCAGCTCTCAAAGTCTGTAAAATGTGTCCCCCCCCCCTCTATTTTTTAAACTACGCTATATAAAATTCTGAAAAAAATATATGTTATGCACATTAATAAACTCTATCAACGATTTTTGGTTTAATTAAATTATCTCCTATAGTTTTTGAGGTAGGTTGATTTAACTGTATTTTTTTAATAATAAATTGATAATGGTACGGAACCCTTTGCGCGCGAGTCCGACTCGCACTTGGCCGGTTTTTTATTTATCTTATATTGTAGTACGGTCAAATCGTACATTAAACTCGCAAAACATGTAGTAAAGCTGCATTTTTGGTATGTTATTTAGACACCATAGGGCAGTATAAAACCACATTTTGCAAGCAAAAAAAAGTTGTGCTAGCTGCGTTATACGTGAAAAACTGTGAAATTTACTGTCTATTTTTAGTTTCTGATTTTTATAAAAAAAGCCTTACATTTTTTGACAATATGTATCAGGTAACGTTTAAAGATGAATGAATTTGTAACAAGATGAGATAACATGCATTACCGTAGGTCTTATAGTTTCAGAGATTCAAGACATCAAATAGTACCCTGTTTTGTAAACTAGATAAAATGTTGAGTTTTGCTAACATTTTTGGTTTAATATCGCCTTACCTAATTATGCTACGAAAAACATGAAATAATTATCTTATAGCGCAATCAATATTCTTTCATTTAAGGGTAAAATCAGGTCAGTAAACTTTGTAATTGAAACTAAAAACGCGAAATTCAAAAAGCAGGAGGTCCGCTATCTAAGTTTTTCATACAAATGGCAAGTCGTGTTGCAAAGCTGCAATTTTTGTATATTATACAGGGTGTTTGGTTAGCGGTGTCGGAGCTTTTAAGGGCTTAAACTACAATCAATTTCATCGATAAATTACCAAAACAATTTTTTTTTGTGCCAACGATAATTAAATGGCGGCCATTTTAAAATTTCAAACAGACGAATATGGGCGCACGTGATATTTCTGGAATTATACGTTTGTTATCGGTGCTATCCTTGCAATAAAAATTTCTTTAGAGAGCTCATTAGATAAGCAAACTAATTAAACTAATCATTTGACTCAACTATTTGAACAACAAGGCTAAAAAAAAAATTTTTTTATTAAAAATAGTAAAAAAATCACCTTAATTTTTCAATTAATTTAATTTTACATGAAAACTAGGTCGTTAAGATAGGTTTTCAGTGTTGTTATTTATTAGTACAGTATGTTAGCTAAAAAATAACACCTTAATTACAGTTATACCTTAAGTACTTTAGGAATTACAAGTGCTCAAACATGCACTGGATGGATGGAAGGCAGCCACTTCTCTAGTCAGTACACTGCTGACATTCATTT
Source organism: Thaumatotibia leucotreta (assembly GCA_025490895.1). Lineage (NCBI taxonomy): Eukaryota > Metazoa > Arthropoda > Insecta > Lepidoptera > Tortricidae > Thaumatotibia > Thaumatotibia leucotreta. Next base: position 32,225 of record JALPQI010010035.1, on the reverse strand, counting down.
GTTTATGGATTTTGCATTGGGAACGCTAAATGCAGCTGTTTTGGTGTATGTTTGAGCACTTGTAATTCCTAAAGTACTTAAGGTATAACTGTAATTAAGGTGTTATTTTTTAGCTAACATACTGTACTAATAAATAACAACACCAAAAACCTATCTCAACGACCTAGTTTTCATGCAAAATTAAATTAATTGAAAAATTAAGGTGATTTTTTTACTATTTTTAGTTAAAAAAAATTTTTTTAGCCTTGTTGTTCAAATAGTTGAGTCAAATGATTAGCTTAATTAGTTTACTTATCTAATGAGCTCTCTAACGAGATTTTTTTTGCAGGGATAGGACCGATAACAAGCGTATAATTCCAGAAATATCACGTGCCTTCGTATTCGTCTGTTTGAAATTTTAAAATGGCCGCCATTTAATTATCGTTGGCACAAAAAAAAATTGTATGGTAATTTATCGATAAAATTGATTGTAGTTTAAGCCCTTAAAAGCTCCGACACCGCTAACCAAACACCCTGTATAGGCTCTATAGGGATGTACGAAAATGCATATTACAAGAAAAAAACATAAGGATTTTGGTATAGGACGTAAATGACTGAAAAAAATCGGACTTCTTTTAGTTTTGTACTGACGTTTAACTAAAAAACTATAACTTTTTGATACTAATTGCTATAAAACTATGAAAGAATATTAAATTTGAAAGGATTTGAGCTACCTTGCATTACCCTAAATTATATAGATTTAGCGATACTACATTTCAAAATGTGCCCTTCATTAAGTTAAGAAAATAAATGCATGTTTTGAAGCCTCGTATACCCCCAACTATAAGACTTACAGTAATTGTTATCGGCTCAATTTGTTCCAAATTTAATGTAGTTATTATCTACAATTACTTTTTTTTCTTAGCGCGATCGTTTTGCCAATATTTAGTGAATAGCTTTAACATAACCTAAAATTTGTTTATGTTTTGATAAAAGGGCACTTTATGAAATGTCGTATCTCAAAATATATATAACTTACGGTGATGCAACGTAGCTCAAATCCTTTCAAATTTAATGTTCTTTCTTAGTTTTATAGCAATCAGTATCAAAAAGATAATAGATTTTTAGTTAAACGTCAAAAACTAAAAAAAGTGCGAATTTTTTTCCGTTTTTTACGTCCTATGCCCAAATTATTTTTTGTTTTTCTTTTAATATGCATTTTCGTATATATCTATAAGGCCTTTATAATATACCAAAATTGCAGCTTTGCAACTCGACTTCCGATTTGTATGAAAAACTTAGCTAGCGGGCCTCCTGCCTTTGGAATTTCGGGTTTATACTTTCAACTACAAAGTTCACTGACCTAATTTTACCCTTAAATTAAAGAATATTAAGTGCGCTATAAGGTCATTATTGCACGTTTTTCGTAGCATAATTAGGTGAGGCGATATTAAGTCGAAAACGTTAGCAAAACACAAAATTTTATCTAGTTTACAAAAAGGGGTACTTTTTAAAGTTTGGAATCTCTGAAACTATAAGACCTACGGTTATGCATGGTAGCTCAACTTGTTGGAAATTTATTAGTCTTTAAACGTTTATACACATATGACATCAAAAAACGTAAGGTTTTTTAAATAAAAATCAGAAACTATAAAATGGCCGTAAATTTCGCAGTTTTTCACGTACTACCCAGCTAGCACAACTTTTTTTTGCTTGCAAAATATGGTTTTATACTGTCCTATGGTGTCTAAACGACATACCAAAAATGCAGCGATACTACTTGATTTGCGAGTTTAGGGTAAAATTATGTACGATTTGACCGTACTATTGGTATTATACTGTGTTATTTACTATAATAATTATATATTTATTCGACGGAGTACCTACACGGGACTAATCCCCGAATAAAATATGTCTGTCAGATAAATGTCCTTGTCTTTTAAATGCCTAAGGAGAAGGATAGTGCTAATTTTATCTGACAGATATATCTATCCAGGTATTGTAAAATAGGACGTAAGTAATTTTCATTTGCATAATGCAATATGTGAAAGGGAATAATTTTAACAGCGGATTACTGACCAGTTTTTAATTTAAAAATGTCGTATGAAGTTTGCCGGATTCCGTCTATTTTAAGAGAAAACTTTTTCTTTTCTTTTTTTCTTTAAACCCTTTTTTGAACGTTACGCAATGATGAACGAATTTTAGGTATCGATTTTGTTACAGTGTTGTCTTAGTCTTGTCACATTTAATTCAAATGGATATAAAATCTAATGGTCAAAAAAATCTTTTATTATGTACCTGGCACATGTAAATAAAATAAAAGTGTATTTTTTTCCATAATTATACAAAAAAAAAACTTTTTTATGTTATGAGATATTCGAAACAAAAAAAAAACAAACAACCACGTCTATTTGTTAAATAAATATCTACCTACATTAAGTTAGGGTCATTCAATACAATTCTACCTAACAAGTTTTTAGACAGTTCTCCATTTGTCTGGCACATCTGCCGCTGACTCAGTTAACATTAATTCGTAACACATTACTTATAAATAGGGCTGCCATCTCGAAATTCGTAAAACCAGGACAAAGACTGAAAGAACCCCGACATTTGGCTTAATTTTCTTCCCCAGGATTTACTTTTTAAGTAGGTTCACAATAATGGCGCGGCGGTAAATACCTACTTACTGAAGTTGAATGAATTAGGTGTTTCCTCACATGAAAAGTGTCTGGGTTTTGCCCGAATATTTTTTGAACAATCCAAATCAGGACAAATCTGGGAAAAGCCGGATGGATGGCAGCCCTACTTATAATATATTATTTGTCTAAAGCTGTAATTCGTTATCGAATAGTAGCGAGAGGAGCCATTAATCTAAGCAAATTAAGCCTGTCTACTCTCTAGTCATCTACAACTGTGTGCGTTGGAATGTCAAATGCCTACTTACAGCACTTACATACCTAACCTACTACTATACAGCGTGACCTTAGCCATTGGCCAAACCTTGAAACCCCACGTAGGTCTACTATTTAGAAATGGTCTGCATACTTTTTAATTAAAACAAAAGATTTAAAAATCGAATATTTGTTTCCAGTAATTGACAACAAAAAGAAATACGTTTCTTGAACAAAACTTAACATCAATTTCGTGAATACTGCCGATGGGTTAATCAAGTTTTTTCTGTCTGTTATTGCCATGGTTACGGTCGCATGAGTCACGCTGGTTTTATGCAAAATTATGCTACTTAATCTATGCAAACGTGCATATAGTCCATGTTTGTAGATGGCCAATCAAGGAAAGGGTTTATTTAACACCAGAAAAATGCATATTTGTATAGTTTAAGTATCATAATTATGCATAAAACCAGCGTGACTCAGGCGACCGTAACCATGGTAATAACTAACAACAGACAGAAAAAGGTTAATTCACCCCGATATAAACAAGTAGATAACTATATACTACTTCCATACTTAAAGCTTTACACCAAAAAAAATTAAATTCAACAGTTTTGTTTACCTCATCGCGTTCTAGGTACTGACTTGCTATTAAGAGTCCCGTATAGTTTTTTACGAATTTGCTGATCTTTGTATACTACTTTGTGTACTATATTGGAGTAACTAAAAATAATCCAGCTAGCAGTTTAGCAATTTTAGCATATAACGGAAGATAGTTTAAATTCTAACTGGTGGAGTACTATTCTATTTTTGTTTCTAGGAGCTGTTTTGTGATTTTTGATTAAAGAGGTAACTTATGTCCACATTTATATAATCTTATGGTAAATAAGGTGTATAACTGTCCTGGAAAATGAGTTAAATGAGTCGCCTTAGGAATAAGTAGAACAATTTTTTATTTATTTTCATATGTATTTTTGATTTAATGTTCTGTAAAATTTAAGAATAAACGCCAAAGTTTAGTAAATAAATTAATTATAAAGTATATTTCGTAAAATCACAATGCGTAAATAAACTTTTTTGACGAATAAAAATATTACAAAATTAATTTTGTGGCATGAAAATGTACATTGCAAATTTTCGATAAAGTATTGTATGAATCAACGCAACGTCTTCGTAAAACAAGGTTTCTTATAATCGTGTTTCTGGATGCTAAATCACATACTCGGTGTTTTTAATGTTTTTATTCATTTCCATCAAATGAAAGGGAAGGTTATTTAGTTCAAAAATAATCAATTTTTCTAAGAAACTAGTGTCTAAATTCTTACTGTTATTGAGTTATTAAAAAAATAAGTTTAATGACTGAATAATTGTATTGCAACCTTTTTTATATCCTAATGTTACTTATTTGGACATGTGCCGTCAGTCACCTAAGATCTTATTCTTAAGGTTCTCTCACACTTGCTATTTCAATTATTATGTAAAAAAACGAAAATATTTTTTTTTGTTAAAATTAACAAAAGCCGATATACCAGGCAACTTCTATTAATATCCCAATCCCAAGTAACCTGTCCAATTTAACGGAAATATAAAAAAAACCCTGTATAATTGTTAAAATATTTTTTTGTAATACCCATAGTTAGGGTTGCCAACCGTACTATATTATATAGTATTGTACTATATTTCGACTCTCTGTAATATACTGTTGAATACAAATACGCAAAAATACTATATTTTTGAGAGGTCCGGGTCACACTAATTGTGTCATGAATGCTACTGATGGAGATTAAAGGTTCCAAATTTTTAGAATGCTCCTCTTGCCGCTACCTAGACAAAAGTAGTCTTATGTTATAGAAAAATATAGACTAGTCAAAAAGTACTATATTTTTTTACAATGTACTATATTTGTTCTCGTATTTTTTGGAAAATACTATATAATCTCTAAGAAAATAGTTGGCAACCCTACCCATAGTTCATAATAACTTAACAATTGCAATTTGCTGTATTAATTTTATTAACGATTTTCATTTTCAATTCGATACCGGGCTCTTAAGCTCCAACATACTCATTTCGGGTTGGACAAATATTTGTGTCTACTTTAGCGCCCAACCTTATATCCGTACCTCAGCTGCTTCTATTTTAAATGAAAAAATAACATTTTTATCGGATTAGTTCTGCACCTTATTCAGAAAATAAACATATGTAGCATTAGATTACCTAAAAAACTAATTAAATTTCGATTTAATTTTGATAGAGTACCTACTTATTGTCATAGATTAAAGAACTACCTACCTAGAAATAGGTGTGAAAGAAGTTTCTTCATTATATTTCTTGAAACGTGTTCTTAAGAGTATAAACGAAGCGTAATGTATAAACTAAAAATACTGTTCAATAAATCACAAAATTATTTGCATGATTATAGGCACGCAGCTTTTTCTCTTTGGTATGCAGAGTAGCCTATTTCGGGAACCTGTGTTGAGAAAAACCTACGTTATACCTAAAAGTAAAACTTTTCAATTCGTGGTAAGTATACTTTCTTATTTGCTGCGACTCATTTTTCAAAGGTGTTTTTAGTAATACTATACATATGTCAAGATATAATACGTATGTACATATTCCTAGTAATTATAAATCATACACGATATTTTTGCTTTCATTATTATTATAGGTAGGTAGGTACATAAAATTATTCCCAATAAAAAGAGCGAGAACTATCAATAAAAACACTTGTCATATTTTCAAATGAGAAGCATATACATATTTTTCCACGAGAAACCTATGCAAACAACAAATACCCAAAGACGTTAAAATAAAAGAATTGTTGTTTCCTCAGCGAAATTTTGCAAACAGGAACTTTATTTGAATACCTATGTAAATTGTATCTCTATGGGAAAAACGTGAAAGCTGAGGAGCGTTGTTGTTTAAACTTTTTAATAGGATTACTAAATTCGGACTTTTGTAAATGGGGTCAGTACAATGGTATTGTTATGGCCGTTAATTAATTCCTTGGTGTTGTGCAGTAATACATTAAAAAATAAAACATTGCACTCGCTGTGATGAAATTTTGTGAGTCGACAACCATGTTATGGAACAAGTCTCAGCAAGCAGGTGTCCCAAAAAATAAAAATCATATTTTTGGAATATCCGGACTTATCCGGACAAATTCGCCTTGCGCGCAGCGAGAACCACCGCGACCTACTACTACTCGTCGCGTTTGGCAGTACGGGTCAGCAGATTGGGACGGATTGCGTGAATTCTACGCTTCGTACCCTTGGAGGCAGCTCTGTTTCGCATCGGATGATCCTGACTCCTGTGCGACTAATGTCGCCGAGACGATACAGCTGGGAATGGACTGTTTCATTCCCAACTCAATAATCGCTACAGGAGCAAAGAAGCGACCTTGGTTTAACCGGCCCTGTAAAGAAGCTGCGGTTCAAAAGCAGGCTGCTTACAGGGCTTGGACCAAGGCCGTAACTAATAAGGATCCGAACGTCTCTGATGCGAAACGCAGACTGAATGCTGCCTCGAGGTCCTGCAAAAGAGCCGTTGCCAGAGCAAAATTTGATTTTGTCGGCAGATTTGGCGAGAAGCTTGCAGGCCACCCTTCCGGGAGTAGGGCCTTCTGGTCACTTGCCAAAGCTGCCGAGGGAAACTTTTGTCGGTCGTCCCTGCCACCACTGCGAAATGCTGACGGTAATCTGGTCCATAGTGCAAAAGAGAAAGCCGATCTTCTAGGTGCTCTTTTTGCCTCGAACTCGACTGTGAGCGATGACGGCAGCATTATACCGCCTACCATCCCGCGGTGCGCACACTCCATGCCAGAAATTCGCATCTCCCAGAAAGATGTTCGGCGGGAGTTGCTGTCGTTAAACGTTCACAAGTCGAGCGGGCCAGACGGCATACCTGCAGTGGTGCTTAAACGTTGTGCTCCTGAGTTGTGTCCTGTGTTAACGCGTCTCTTCGCTCTTTCCAGTATCAAACGGGAAGTTCCATCTTCGTGGAAGACGGCCCTTGTGCACCCTGTTCCAAAAAAGGGTGACAGATCGGATCCATCGAATTATAGGCCTATCGCTATCACCTCCCTTCTCTCTAAGGTCATGGAGCGTATAGTTAACGCTAAGCTCCTTGGTTACCTAGAAGAACACGATCTTATAAGCGATCGCCAGTATGGCTTTCGCCACGGTCGCTCTACCGGTGATCTTCTAGTGTACCTCACTCACCGCTGGGCATCAGCCATTGAGAGTCAAGGCGAGGCTTTGGCAGTCAGCCTAGATATAGCGAAGGCGTTCGATCGGGTCTGGCATAGGGGCCTTTTGTCGAAGTTGCCATCTTATGGACTGCCCGAGGGATTATGCAGATGGATTGCTAGCTTTTTGTCCGGCAGACGCATTCGTGCCGTAGTAGACGGTAGCTGCTCTGATAGCATGGACATAAACGCTGGCGTCCCGCAAGGCTCTGTGCTATCCCCAACGCTGTTCCTTCTGCATATCAATGACATGTTGTCTATCGGCGACCTCCATTGCTATGCGGATGACAGTACTGGGGATACTTTTTACACAGGCCGTGCTAATATCCCTCGCTCTGTGGTACTGGAAAGTCGCGGAAAACTTGTGTCTGATATCGAGAACACTTTATCTAGAGTCTCGTTATGGGGTCGGGATAACCTAGTCAGGTTCAACCCCACAAAGACACAAGTTTGCGCGTTTACCGCTAAAAAAACCCCATTTACTGTGGCTCCAAAGTTCCAAGACACAGCTCTTACCATGTCAGGGAGTATTGGGATCCTCGGAGTCGACATTTCCAACGACGTCCAATTCCGATGTCACCTAGAGGGAAAAGCTACGCTGGCATCCAAAAAGCTCGGGGTGCTCAATAAAGCGAGGGGATACTTTACTCCGGGGCAAAGACTTCTGTTATATAAGTCGCAAGTCAGACTCCATATGGAGTATTGCTGTCACCTCTGGGCAGGAGCACCTGTATACCAGCTTGCACCCTTTGACTCGGTTCAGAGACGAGCTGTCCGAATAGTCGACGATCCCAGACTCACAGGCGGTATTGAACCCTTAAGTCTAAGGAGAGACTTCGCCTCCTTATGTGTGTTCTATCGTCTGTACAATGGGTTGTGCTCTGAAGAACTGTTCGACATGATGCCAACGTCCACTTTTCATCATCGCACCGCTCGCCATCGACTGGGCGCTCATCCTCACACCTTGCAACCTAAATGGTCGCGCACCGTGCGGTTTCAGAGGAACTTCCTCCCGCGGACGGTCCGTCTGTGGAATGAGCTCCCTGCCGAGGTTTTCCCGTTGGACTACAGTATGGGGTTCTTCAAAAGAGGAGTGTACAAGTTCTTATTGGGTCGGCAACGCGCATGTGACACCCCTGGGGTTGCAAGCGCCCATAGGCTACGGTGACTGCTTTCCATCAGGCTGGCCGTATGCTTGTTTGCCACCGACGTGGTATAAAAAAAAAAATATATACATTTTTTATATATTATTGTAATATTATCATTATTAACTTATTATAATTATAAGAATACCTGCGACATTTAAATATAGTATACTGACACGGTTCTTTCGCACGTATTGTCTTATACTTATTATATTTTTTTTATATCTGTGTCAGTGCAAACGGAATGGTGGAACGGTGTTTAAAATAGACTTTATTTAAGAACACATAAGGTCTATTATAAGAGTCTTGACAACGTACCATTCCGTTTGGACTGACTCATATATTCGGAACTGCAGGATCTGCCAATACCTAAGTAAACATCTTCTGTTCCTTTCGCACCGTTAGCAGGTTTGAAAAAGGCAGAACCACTATCATCGAAGCTACAACAAAGTAGGTACGTGGAGCCCTACTTGTGGTTGTTAAGAGCTCCGAAATGAGGGTTGCTGATTAGAATTCAGTGCGAGTCGACCCCGCCTTTCTTGCCCCTTTTTGCTCATTTTGACAACTTATTAACACATTTTGGTAGCTCTTTTATCGTATGTTAGTAATTAACGTCACACAGCCGAGACGTAAGGACGACGCATTATCAAGTAAGTAAAATCAAGTGCAAAAATATGTATCGAAATAATCCCCTTATAAATACGTTACGACGTTCTTATTACACAGAATTAAAGTGCATTAGGACATATTTTTGGGAGCGTTTTTATATACACCTTACTTTGCCTGTAACAAATTTGCAATCCCATTGCCTGTGAAATTTTGGGACTTGGGAGAATAGGTCCCCTAGGTGGATTTGAAATCATCAGAAGGAAAGATTTTTTAAGTACGTACTTACTAGGTGCCAAGTACCTACTATGACTACTTAAGAGTACTTGAAACAAGTTCTTCTGTTACTTGACATTATTTCTAATAATTAAAAAAATCACCAAAAATCTCTAAGAACCTACAGTTGACAAATGACTGTTGCGAACCAAAGCCTAACCCTTATCTTCTTTAAAATGTAAGTATAGTATAGTATTTAAGTATCTATATGACTGTATCTATCTATTACTTATATATATATCGTCGCCTGGTACTCACATCCCAAGCCTTAATTGAGCTTACCGTGGGACTAGGTCGATTTGTGTAAGATGTCCCAAGATATTTATTTAAAATAAGAATTAATGTACATTATTGGGTCCTTTTTCATTACTGTGCCGTCACTTGAAATAAATTAACGCCCTTATTCATAAACATTTTCAAACTCAGCAAGCCAATAAGTACCTATGGTGTGTCCCTTTCTGTCTAATTAATGTTTCTATGACACCGAAAGGGACCCACAATACTTATCGGCTTGCTAAGTTAAGACCCGTTTATGAATAAGAAGGTAAACGTTTAGCATGTGACATGTATAAATCAAGTCCTTTAGGAGTGTAATAGCTATCTGTATTAACCTCATGATACTGTAATTACGGTTAAATGAATGTATGTATATTTAATGATAATTAAATGAAGCTCCTTTTTGGGCGGATTTTTATTTTGTTGTAGTTTTTAAAATTTGCCAAATAAGGAGTTTTTTTACATTTTTTCTACTCAGAATCACGACCTCTTTCGATCCTGATAGAAATAAAAGAGTATCCCCAAAAAAAAATTCTATTGAGTTACTATTTTTTATACACTTTCTTCGACCGTAACTCAGTGGAAGAAAAAAAATGTATGGAATTATCGGGACACTTTTTTGTGCTAATGAGGATCGAAAGAGCTCGCGATTCTGAGTAGAAAAAAATATGAAAATATCCGAATTTGAAAAATTTGAAAGAACTACAGCAATATAAAAATCCTTTTACGAAGCATTTCTTGCTTATTTACTTAAGTACTATAATAATTTTAATCGATTCATAATCTCCAATGGTCCGTTAAATACACAAGTAAGAAGAAAAACCAGAGTCTCCCGTTATGCATGAAATTGGCTATAATTTTAAACGTAACTTTTAGCAAGAAGCTTGCACGAGGGTCCTCTGTCGCCACACCCGAAGGTGACATTCAAACTGATTACTTAAAACGAACGACCTCCGGCATATGGACTGAATATTCGCTAATAGTACACTTACGAAGTACGAATTGTGAGAATTCAGCTCAGTATAAGAACTCTTATATTTCTTGAGACAGCTGCAGTAGAGCATAAAATGTTAAGTTTAATTATGCATCAATATTTAGTAGTTACATAAATAGTTTAAAATATCAACAAACAGTATTCGCGCTTCTAAATAGCGTCGTAATTCCAATTCAAATTGTTTTTGGTACCAAGCGTTTGAGTCCTTCACATCTCCAAATCTCGTGCAATCCATATATTTTAATAATTATAGTGTCTAAATAAATGTGTCCATAATTTGTGCATATCAATGATAAAAGTTCCCTCCTTGGATCGCGTCTCTCGTAATAAAGGAAAGTTGATCTTATGTCAACATTTAAAGCAATGTACTTAAAACAAGCAAGTTGTTTGCGCAAGTTGAGCGATTGACAAACAAGTATATACGTCTAAGCTTATTAATTGTATTAGTAAAGTACTCCGACGTAAAAGTGTGACCAACAGTGTGGATCTTGGGTGTGGATACATAATTGTAACTAAAATCTCTTTATCTCCTAATAACATAACATAAATTGAATAAAATGAAGGTCACTTGCATTGCTGTTAGATAAGACAACGAAAATTTCCAGACTTATTTGATTTGATTTATTTAGCACAATGCTGTCGTTACTTAAGTATTTATACAAAGAAATGAAAACTAAATTATACGCGAGTATGTAATTTTAATAATGAAATAGGCTAGGTGCAAATGTCCTCGTAACTTTAGGAATTTAAGTCATTCCAGCAGCAGTTACTCACTGAGCACTATATGTATAATGTTTGTTAAGTACTTACGTATGCTTTCCGATTTTATATACTAGGTATTTAAAACACGATGCCCACTACAACGATGACAAACAACAAAATCCTCTAGAGCAGCTGTATAATGGTTGTGTGGTGTGTGTTAATAATTTTTCGGGACATGTGCTATTTTCTCTCATTTGGTACTTCGCAATAGCCGTCTTATGATCATCATCACTCTGCATCACTACATGTACTTACAATTTACATGGTAGCATAAACTGGTTTCGCGGTGTCTATCTCATACCGATCTTTAAAACTACCATAGGTACGGATTTTGATGCGTCTTTTTTAAATAGATAAAGTGATGCTGCGCGGGTCCCTTAATTACTTCGTTAAAACGTGCCGTCTTATTCGCAATGGTAACATATAAAATAAAAGTCGGACCATGATAGGCCCGTTCGAGAACTCGACTTGTCCGTCCTCCTGTGGTTCTATTGCTAAATCCGAGTATAGGTACTCGTGAGTAAGGTTTGCATTTGATAATTTCTGTGCAAGTGACTTCTGTTTCACTCAAAATAATGCAAGAGCGTATAGAGACAAAGTACCGTCAAGTGTCGTATCTTCCCCTAGGTAGGCAACCTTAATTGTCGTATGTTCACCTACTGTAAAAAGTTGAAGTTCCCGCATTAATTTTAGGTTAGTGTGCAAATAAATACTCGTAAATGTATAAAAGATAGGTATACTAGGCGAAGATACGAGTACTAGTCTCTACTCAGTACCTAGTGTACCTATCTAAGTTACGCAGTCCGTTGTAGTAAGCTCACGCCGCACTGACAGCTCAGCATGGTAAGAACACTGTATCTGAATCCTGAAGATAACACATCCCTAGCCGAGTGAGAATACAACCGAAAAAATAATCCTCTATGACGAACAGCCTAACAATCTAATTTATTTGCCTTTTGTCTCACTCGGTGCTGGGGTAATGTCCTTACGTAGATAAAAGGTAAGAGTAAAGAACGCGAAGTCGAGCAGAATAAGCGACATGGTTTTATCTTCGTTTGTTGATGTAGATTTAAATACAAAAAATATTCATATAGGTACTTACTTATAACTAAAATTATGTCTAGGTATATGTTAAACATCAAAGTGCCTGCCTACCTAGATGTATGAAAATAATATAAATTTCATAAAAATAGACAGTTGAGGTCACGCACACAACATCATTCAATGTAAACACAAGGAGAATTTGAATTTGGTATTCTTTTAAACACGCTTTTTATTGGGTTTACTTGTAACTATGCAGATATGTAAGAAAATCTTGAAATCTTAATTTGGTCTTCGATTACGATGAAATTTTGCACCCGCTTTGAGTTCTGATAACAATACATGCCTGCCCAAGATACGCCATTGTCATTACAAATCCAATATGGCAGCTTGGCTGTTTGAAATCCTCCCCCATGATATGGTTATTAAATAAAAGGGTTTTCTGTCAGGAATACCTACAACAAAAGTGTGTTTTTATATTTTTTACTCTCGGTATTTTTTATACCGATAGCAAAAAGTTTTTTCAAGGGATTTTCTTGAATATTTTGACGAAATTCACATTAAGGCATTTGTTAATTCACTACGTGTTTTGTAATTAATGCCCATTTTATGTAGATTCAACTGTAATCATTCAACTCTGTATTTCTACTTTATGTAGACCGGTACTTTTTTAAATAATGTTCTTAAAATTCTTAAAATTGCGACATACCTTTAACCACTCTGATCGGTGATACCTACGGCACAAAAAAATGCCGTGAGCTACTTACTATGCCCACTACGATACGGCCATTATACAGGGCGTCCCAAAGTTATGGGACATGAAGGGGAAGTAGGTACCTTAAATATCGTAGATAGTGTATTTAGCTGAAAGAAGACTTAATGTTATTTTTAAATTATAAATATTAGATGTCATATACCAAAGAAAAACGACCAAGATCACCTATGTTCGAGGTGGGGATCGAACCCACGTACTCAGCTTTAGCGGCTGATGCCTGTACCCCTCGGCCACTCGGTCTTAGCAACCACCGGTCAAATTTCTCGGGTATATGCAATCCCTTACAAGGCTAGGCGCCTTTGACCATTCTCTAAGGGCAAGCACTAACTACATGCCTGCACCTCCTATTTAGAATACTTTACAGTTTTCTAGAATAGCTAGAGAGAGCGGCATCAGCCGCGAAAGCTGAGTACGTGGGTTCGATCCCCACCTCGGACATAGGTGATCTTGGTCGTTTTTCTTTGGTAGGTATATGACATCTAATATTTATAATTTATATAGTATTAAGTAGTGTGACTACTGGAGAAAATTTAAAAGTACAAATCAAAATATTTAGTTAATAAATAATTTGATTTGTGTTTTCACAATATGTTCAATAGATGGCAGCACCATCTCTCTCTAGCTATTCTAGAAAACTGTAAAGTATTCTAAATAGGAGGTGCAGGCATGTAGTTAGTGCTTGCCCTTAGAGAATGGTCAAAGGCGCCTAGCCTTGTAAGGGATTGCATATACCCGAGAAATTTGACCGGTGGTTGCTAAGACCGAGTGGCCGAGGGGGTACAGGCATCAGCCGCGAAAGCTGAGTAAGTGGGTTCGATCCCCACCTCGGACATAGGTGATCTTGGTCGTTTTTCTTTGGTATATAACATCTAATATTTATAATTTATATAGTATTAAGTAGTGTGACTACTGGAGAAAAATTAAAAGTACAAATCAAAATATTTAGTTAATAAATAATTTGATTTGTGTTTTCACAATATGTTATTTTTAAAATTTATTAATACTGCATTCAATGTTTTTCAAAAAATTACTTGCTCCACCCGGAAATCGAACCAACTACAATTTTTTTCAAATTGTGATCCAAACTTTTTTGATTATTCTTTTAGTTTTAGATACTATGTTTCTTAAGAAAAAATGTTATTTTTTATCCATTCTTTCGAATGACATCATGAAATTACGAAAAAAAATTTTTTCATATTAAAGTAGGTTCGATGCCTAGAAAAAGCAAATTTTTTTTGGATTTTGTTTTGAATGCAGTATTATTTAATTTTCAAAATAAAATAAAGTCTTCTTTCTGCAAAATATCCTATCTACGATATTTAAGGTACTTCCCCTTCATGTCCCATAACTTTGGGACGCCCTGTATAGGTAAATGCGAAATCCCGCTATTGAGAATGTAATTTTAAAGTATTTTTCGTTTAAGAATGGGTTAATAATTGGTGGAAAAAGATTAATCTTATGTATACGTATTTTAAAAATATGACAAAGCTCAAAGCTATTCAAAGTTGTTCCACAAGTAAAGAAAATTGAGAAATCCTTTTATTTCTATAGATACACAATATGTATATTCTTAATCAAACTGAAATTACATAATTAATTGGATATGTTCGTAAATAAATAGTGATAAAGTATTTTCAATTATCTCAGAGAAACAGTGCAGTTGACCGCCAACGGGACATCCTGACCTAATTAACCGATGATCCACATAATACTGGGTAAACAATATGAGGTGCTGTGGCATAAATATAGGTCGTTGTTGTGTGAGATTGGATTGGTTTGAGTATTTTGTTATTGAGATCATCATCATTAATTAGTCAGGTCCGGTACAATAGTAAGTATTTTATAAGGTACATTTTTTATTAATTTGATGATTGTATAGAAGAGTGTCTTTTACATTTAAGTTTTTTCAGAAGCTTGAGAGTCAGAATAATTTCATATAAGGACAGAAGATCATCAATATAATTTCAGCCGGAGAACTCCCACTGCTGGACAAAGACCTCCTCCAAGTAGAGGGGTATGGAACATGGCAAAAAAAAGAAACTGCGATACACGCCCTGCGGTGATAGCTAATAGCTGCCGAGTATCGCCGTGTCTCTTTTATTTACACGGGAGTGCGTATCTTTTGTTTATGTTTATAGTCGATAGTTCATAGCTTAGTAGCTCGCGGCAAGACCAGTTCCCAAATGCCATAATCGTCACGTTTGGCAGTTAAGATGGCGATCGCAGACTGCACCGTAATTACAATTTATTAACTATGGTGCGTCTAACGAGGATAAGTATCATCAGTATCCGCACTCTGCGCTAGGTATCCGCAATAACAACTAAAAAAAAAACATCTTTTTAAAAAGGTAGTTACTTTTAATTTCGATAAACATGAAAACAAGATAAATAAATGAGCACAACAATGTTCATCCATAGAGTTTATTTAAAGCCAGGAACACAAGTGTTGATAATAGTTTACAGTAGGTACATACATCGCAGCAAATCATATTACAAACAGGTTAAAAATATACCTGACAAATTACAGGAAGTCTAAACACGTGTTATGTTATTCATAGTTGTACAATATCTTTTGTATAAGTGGATAATTCGGTCGATTGATAAGGGAGAGTTGTGTATGGAAGAATTTTGCATGCCGGCGTACATTAAATTTCGAGGATAATATTTAAAACAATTAGTACTGCTTTGAGAACCGATTTTGTATACGGTTATTACTGTTATCAGCCTCAAAAGTATGAGCTAATCTTTTTTGATGCTGCTTGGGTTGTGAAATATTATTCGAATAATACATCACTTTCATTTCATAAAGTAACTGGGACTATAATTGGGAGCATGTCTAAAGCAAAAACGTTTCCTGAACGCATGTTTCTGTTGGCACAACTTTTCCCTGACCAGAGTGTTTATGGCGTTTTCGCGTAACGAGCCTATTATAACTTTCGACTTTTGCTAACAACCAGACCTTTTAAACATTTGGCAAGGAGCTACAAAAAAACCTTATTTTATACTTATAAGCTTAGCCCGTTGTGACGAGAAAATTTGATCGAAAATATGTTTGCTCAATGTAAAACAATCTTTCTTCGAAAAGCCTATTTTTAAATAATTGACTCATGGAATGGTCTTGATTTTATTCAAAAGTTGAAAAATTTTGATTTAATAATACATTTTCTGTTTCTTACAAAGATACAAATGTGTGATTAAAAGCTCAGTGATATGGTTTCGGGTTATTTGGATATGTCAATTTTATAATGTCCCATCGTGCCTAATGACAATCTAACCATTATAAAAGGCCATCATGTTTTTTATATAAAAACCATCTCAAAATTTAAAAGATTTAAAGCGATTTTAAAACCAGCATAAAATGATATTGAGGTAAGACAATATCGAATAATATAACTTTACTGTAATATAACAAGATTGACAGCTAAGCACATGTATTAGGTAACACTTTTTCTACACACTGAGTAGTCTGTAACACGATATAGATTCCTGTGACTGTGACGTAAAACTATTCCTCTCTTACAAAGTATATAATCAATATTAATTATTCTCTATGTTATAGTACACATCAATACACGTTTCTATAATAACAATAGGTATACTTGTATACATACGTAATAAACAATTTTCACATACAATTATAAAATTTTGAATATCTTCATACAATATTACACTAACGATGAAAATCAGTCGTCAAGACAATGTAAATAATTATTATATAAATTACAATGACGGATAATATATAAAAATTCATGAGTAGTGCAATGTTTTTTTTGCATAAAGTGTTGTTTAATTGTAATAAATCCTTTCGTGTAGGTAAGCATAATTATGGAATGGTTCACTTAGGAGTAAAAGTGCGTAATAAAATAGGTATCTTAAGTGACCAAATATAGAAGAAAGACACAAATATGCGTATCAAGCTCTGTCTAGATTGTATATAGTAATATACAGTGTCTGTAGTGTTAATTGTAGATATACATTATATAAAGCAGGTATAAGAACCGATAGTGAAATGTCTAACGACGAGTCTTAAAGTACTTGGTCAGGAATTCTAATAGAAACTACGACTAGGGACATAAGCTCCGAGGGTGCATACTAATTATAGGTACACGTACACAATAATAATTATTCTCTCGTGAATGAAGAATTACACAGTCTTTGTAGTATATAATACTTTAATACTGATGCGCTTGACATCTCCGTATAAGTAAGATAAAATGATAAGTTGATAATAATATATAAGTAAGGAAAAATACAACTTTGGCAATTATCTGGGGCTTTTGACGCATACTTAGAAGTAAAAGTGTAGATATTCATATTTATGTTTTAAAGCAAGCATTAATTAGGAATAATAAGTAGGTATGTATAGTAACAACATATCTCTCTAGGACTGGACATGTAGGTAGGTATATAGTATTATCAAACTGCAACAAAAACTGTTAAAAGTTAAATAGATGTAGTAAAATACAACCCACAATTTGATTCCCCTAATCTATAAATATTTATATAAATAAATAAATTTGATTTCATAAGTATTGAAAATTTGTAAAATATTCTTATTATATTGTCGACATTATAATGGACGTTGTGCGTCAATAGAAATTTCAATAAAATTAACTTCATGTAGTAAATAACAAAATAATGTTGACATTGTTTTGTAATACAATTGTTGTATTTACTGCTCAGCAAATCGTAATTTCTGTTTTTTGACAAAGTCTATAGCAACTTTATCCGTAGTACGCGATTCCAAAATTTGCAATATTGGGTGATCTGTAAAAAGAAAAAAACATGATTAAAAGTTGCAAACATTAAATATATTTTTGAAATTGGTAGAAATCAAGTAATTCTATGATTAAAACTAACTTAAATCTAAAACAGGTCCTTGTGACATTACGAGGATGCTGGCGAAATTTCCTCGCTGTATTGCAATGTGCTGTTACCACAGGCCTACTACCGTGAAAATCGAAATTCGTAAATTTCGAGGATTTTCTCTGTCACTCAAACGAAGACGTCATTAGAGTGAGAGAGACAAATCCTCGAAATTTACTAATTTAGATTTTCCCGGTAGTAAGCCAGTATACACGGTGGAATTTAATCGGTGAACAGGAACCCATTTTTCTAATTCAGTAATCGATGGCGGTCACGTTTATGTAGTACTTAAGTGGAACCAAGTTTTTTTTGTAGCATACATTTTTTTTATGTTGAAATTAAAATTTATTGTCAGCCTACTAATGGTTTAGTCTGAAAAGTTTAATACCTCTTTTCAAACTATCAGCCATAGAAACTTAAAACATAAATGAGCAATAACCACTCACATGCTTTAATTTTTGCGATAGACTCTATTCCTATGTAAAATAAGAGCGATGCATGGCTGATAGTTTGAAAAGAGGTATTAAACTTTTCAGACTAAACCATTAGTAGGGTGACAATAAATTTTAATTAAAGTTTAATTTCAACATAAAAATTTGTTACGCTAAAAAAAAAACTTGGTTCCACTTAAGTACTACATAAACGTGACCGCCATCGATTACTGAATTAGAAAAATGGGTTCCTGTTCACCGATTAAATTCCACCGTGTATACAGGGTGTTTTTTTTTCGACCGTTCAAATTCTACGTAGTGAATGTGTAGGTCATACTCACCAACTTTTACTATGGGCACAAAGTCGAAATCGCGAAAAAAAAATCAGCTGTTTCATACAAATTGGCGGCATTACGCCGGCCGAAATGTATGAAACAGCTGATTTTTTTTTCGCGATTTCGACTTTGTCCCCATAGTAAAAGTTGGTCAGTATGACCTACACATTCACTACGTAGAATTTGAACGGTCGAAAAAAAAACACCCTGTATAGAAGCGATCACAGTGCTCAAATCAAACTTATCTGGGGGGCTACCGCGAAAATCGAAATTAGTCAATTCGAAGGCTTTTGACAGCAAACGCTACCGCGAACCACTTGCGCATTCGATCGATCGATCGAAACATCCTCCTATGGATTGAACTAGCTTACCGCGAAATGCCATATCGAAGGAACTTACTTTGAGAATTTGACATTTGAATTTATATAGATAGAACAACAAAAAAATGGTAAGTCATTATAGCTAACAAGCACAATGCTTGTTCCGAAACCTTTAAATATAATATGCGCTTTTATAAACCTAATATCGGTGCATTCTTAAAATTATGTACAAAATTTTATTCGACTTAAAATTTCGCTTTATGAGTACTTTTGTAAATAGCTAACTAAGTTTTCTGTCGACTGTGCGTACGCTTCAGTTACTTTCGAATAACATTTCAGGCATGCGGTAAAATATTCCCAAGTTTGTAAATTTTAATGTAAAATATTTGCGTGTCGTAACTTCTTCCCATTGCACTGAATACGTTCGTAAAAAAAGAAGTACATATTAGACTGTAATATTGTAGGTACATGGTGTTTAATTTGTTTTCACCGTGGCAGGCGTGTAACTTAGATTACATAGTGCGTTTCTCAAAAAATCATGGGATCTTTGTTATGAAACCTACGTTTTTAAAAAGTGGAGACGTTGGTACGGTCGGCTCTAATAATATGTATACAATTTTGATACGTCTTATGCCCTTGACATACTTTCCGAAATGTATACATATTATTAGACGTGACTGTACTATGCGAGTATGCAGATCAAAATATTGCCTTATTATATAGGGTTATCTTTGATTTTGTGGAATTCTCTTTGACCAATGAACCTCTCGTCTAGCTATACGTCTCATATAGTGCGGCTGTGATAAAACGACATTTTGAGGTTATACAATTTTAGTGTTTAAAAAACATAGGTAATAAACAGTATTTTACAGAATCGTGTTATAAATGTTACAATAGAAAGCTTTTCAGTCGAGTACAGTGTTAAGACCACGAAGCTTACACACAATATGTACACGTACGTACGTACGAATACGTACAATATTTTTTCTACACGTCAATAAAAATAAGTAAACATATATAAATAATGAAATAAATACGCCGCAACAAAGTGCATATCCTGAGGTGGTCGCTCGTTGATGTCTTTTTTGCACGATTGCTAAATTCGATGCAGTTGCCTACAAGCGTGGTATAATTAAGTTCAATTAGTTGAATAGCGAACTCGGTGTAAATATACAAGGTTAACATTTTGTGTACAGTCGCCATCAGATATATCGTAGCCATTATTGCTATAACGATAGAGGCGTGTTCGGATATTTTTGAGCACTCCTAACGCTACGATATATCCAATGGCGACTGTAGGTACGTAATCTTATTAAAACATTGCAGTCGACGAGTAGAAAAAAGTACTTACTTCGATCGAGAAGTGTTTAGATATTTTTGAGCACTCCGAACGCGACGATATATCCAATGGCGACTGTAGGTACGTAATCTTATTAAAACATTGCAGTCGACGAGTACAAAAAAGTACTTACTTCGATCGAGAAGTGTTCAGATATTTTTGAGCACTCAGAACGCGACGATATATCCAATGGCGACTGTACGTAATCTTAAGGTGCATGCAGACCAAAAGAGCATTCGCTGTTCTATCCCCCTACTCTACGAAATTCGATCACACGAAACGTGATTCGTCGATTTCGTAGAGTGGGGGAAAGATCAGCGAATGCCCTTTTAGTCTGCATGCACCTTTATTAAAACATTACAGTCGACGAGTAGAAAAAAGTACTTACTTCGATCGAGCAGTGTTCAGATATTTTTGAGCCCTCCGAACGCGACGATATATCCAATGGCGACTGTACGTAATCTTAAGGTGCATGCAGACCCAAAGAGTATTCGCTGTTCTATCCCCCTACTCTACGAAATTCGATCGTTACACGAAACGTGATTCGTTGATTTTGTAGAGTGGGGGATAGAACAGCGAATTTACTAGAACATTACAGTCGACGAGTAGAAAGAAGTACTCACTTCGATCATGTAGCTGCATAAGCGGCAGCTCAATAGGGCGCAGCGGATCCGGCGGCGCATTACTGTTGACGCCAGGAATGCGCGAGAGAGACACGTAGGCCTCGCCGGCGAAGTCGTCAGCGGTGAGCACGTCTCGGTCCCACACGGACAGGGCTAGCGCCGCCTTGGGCGACCGGCAGGAGTCCAGGGACACAGCGAACTCGAAACACTCGTCCCATATTGGGTTCAGAGTTTTCTGTGGACGGTTGTCAACAAATAACTCATCAAGCAAACGTATCTACTTAGCGTGTCAAATTAATTCGGTTAAATCTACTGAATTGTCCGTTTTTAATCGCAGCTTGCAGCTTTCGGGCGTCAAATTTTGTAAGTTGAAGTAAACAAAAACATTAATAATGCCTCCTTAAGTAATATTAATTGCAACAACACAAAAAAATATGAATACTCAAGGGCCTGAAACATATTTAAAATCATAGGCAAGTAACAACTTCAGTACAAAATTTGACACGCTCGGCCGCCATACAAATGAATGAACTTGTTTCTTCCATCCAAATCTAATTCTGTGGTTGTCAAAGTAGTTTGAAGATAGAACAACAATTAGAGATATATTTTTTATCAGCACAGTCACGACTGAGTAAAGGATCTACACTAGCGTGGTATATTTCGATATGCGACCTATTTCGAAACAATAAAATCAGCACGTACTTATCCATGCCGTTTTAAGGTATCCTGCCTGAACGGCTGTATGCCAAAAATCGATACTACTATTATTATTGAGAAAAACCTACATTGAAGCCTGTTCAAATTTAATTTGTATTAAATCAGATCAAATATTAAACGACTGAAATTGCATGCGGTTCGCAATAAAACTGCTTTTATAATAATTTGTGGTATTGGCAATCATGCTTCATTAATTGTTAGTTTGGAAAGCAACGGATAGCTATAATAATATCTAACTGCATTGAAACTCCAAGTTTAAATTGAACTCACTAAACTAAAACATTTAGCTTTTCTAATGTTGAATTTAATTGAGTTTCACAGATAAATTTTCTGATGGGTAGAAATAACTTTCAGAAAGTTTAAAGTTGTGGAGGAGCATTACCTTTTGAACGTTGGTAGTTTGTTCATGAGCTTTAGGGAAAAGCCGTTTTGGCACCAGTTCTAAAACAACGAAGGGGTCACTCAAGCCGTTTGGGTCCAATGGTATGACATCACGAGCTGATAGAACCTCTACCGACAGCGAGTCGTGATTGAAGTATACCCTGTGAAACAAAAACTATGTTAGGAAGTAAAACAAAGGTCAGCATCTATTCCTTTCATCTTAGGCAACCATTCATGCGTATATCCAACAATTTTCACGTAAAACACACTTGTTAATCCATTCTCGTTTTTGTCTCGCTTATAGGAGTCTTGGAGAATATTTCAAAATGACGGAGGTAGTGGAAGTAAGTGGGTATCCTGGTTCCCGTCTTCTAAAATTCAGTCCTTTTCCTTATTATTTACCGTTAGTATACTAAACATTATTCACGTATTATTTTTTCTGGTATACTTATAAAGAAGATCATCTTTCAATACCTTTACACAATCATGTCCCTAAGTCACACGTTACCTGACTAATATTGATCCATAAGGCGACGGCAGTGGTGTCCGAATTTGTTCTGCAAGCCTATCCGCAAGCCAGAGCTCAAGCAGTTCCTCAGTGGGAGCTTGATGGTACTGCATTCTTTGTTCCACTCGACCCCAATCTGAGTTGTGCACTTCCGACATCGGCAAACCTGTAGAAACCACATTTCTTTTTGAATACTGTATTAAGTTACTCTAGTTCAAAACTTCAAAGTTTACTTAAAGACTATTATTATGGGTTTAATTAAACTTTATGTATTTTCATGTATTCATCATGCATAACTATTTATTGGTTGAGCTCACAAAGCACGCTGCCAACCGAATATACCTTTACTAGGGAGCCATTACATTGATACCTACCAAACTACTATTAATTCAGCGAGAAAGTCGAATTCCTCCCTGGACTCCCTCAATTGGAACAAAGTGGTTTTACTTGGTGCGTACAGCATCGGCCTGAGTTTCGGCCGACACCTTCCAAATTAACTTTGACACATTCCATCTACTAATTGTAGACTACTTATAATATTTCTACCTTTTCCTTCAGCGTGGAAGAATTCAGCGAGCAAGTCCAACGCCTCCCGTAGCCTGGAATGGTAGACCCTTGGCCTCTCAGCGCCTCCGGCGTCGGCCTGAGACGACACCTCCTTGAGCACGGCGCTCCAACAGCCTGCCAGGGCTCTGATGAAGGCGCGCGGTAACAGCCATGTGTTCAGTGAAGATAGATGTTGGTCCAGGAACTCCAATAGTGGGGTTATGGCCTGCCAATGTAATGTTAAAATGCGGAAAATTGGCATTACTGTAGGGAAATAGCATAGGTCTTCAGAATTGAGAATTGCAAACAGAGATAAAACTAAAATGAAACAATAGTTGAATACTTGTTAAATTAATGATTAACCTTATTGACACCTACGACTGATATATTAAGTCTTGGTCCACATAGCACTATAGATCTACACGCATGTGCGTAAAATTCAATTTCAGTTTTGACATTTTGTTGCCGTGGCGTGTCAGTGACAGCTTTTGTATTTGACGTGGCGTCAAAAAGGTTAGTGACAGAGAGAGATATGAAATTGCGATCTATCAGGTTCTGAGGAGAACGCATGAAGCGGAATCAACAACGTCTATAAGCACTGGAAAAATAATAAAAAGAACCCGTAAATACCTGTGGCGTGGGCAGAGTATCTGGTGACCAGGCAAGATGGAAGACTGCCTTGCGGAGAGGAGGGCGTGCGCGGGTTGCGAGCGGAGCCGCCGCGCGGGCTGCGCGGGCGTCGAGCGTGCCGAGCGCACCGCGCACCAGCTGACGCGCGCTTTCGTCATTTGCCCTGATTCATCACGTCAGAGATATTGTAAAGTATTGCCTATCTAAAAAAATGTATAATCGTATGTTTATTAATTTCAAAAATGCTATTTACGAGTCCTGGGGGGCTATCTTAAATGCGATTCAGTTTAGGTTCGGCTTGTCAGTCTTGACAGTTATTTTATGGCATTGACACATCGCGATTCAGATTAGGTCCCAAGCTGAATCATATTAGATCGTGGTAGCCCTCCTGAACAGTAACCCTACCTGCGATTTTCACGATATTCAATACACATATAAGAAGATTCCATATTGTCAGATAAAATCAAAGTCAACGGCATGGCTTTATAAATTTAAATTACTGAAAGACAATGAAACTAAAAATAGACATCTCTAAATTATGTTTAGATAAAGTAAAAAGCGATGAACAATTTGTAATATAACACCAATTAAATCCAGCCTAAGAGTTTATTTATTATGCATATTCTTGTAATTGAACGAATCCAGGCAAGGGCAGGAATAAAACATTGACCTTTGACTTTAACAGTGAAAGGTATTAATACACCCAAGAGTAAACATTTCGCATTAGGTATTTGAAACAGTTTGTTAGTGACCAGCTAGGTAGAATCAACGTTTTCGTTCAAAATAAATAATGTACGTAATATCGTCGTCATAATTATATCTCCGTAGCTATAAAAATTAAATACGTTAAGAACCTGTTTGAATTAGACTATCTAGTTTGCTGTATTTTCTATCAGGATTACACAAAGATCCAAAAGTTTTGCTCTCGAGTGCAATTAAACTAAAACCAAATTTTTTCAATGTTTTCCTTCCACCGACCGTTCTTTGACGTGTCAAGAATATAGTTTGTAACCAGTGTGGAGTGTTTGCAAAAGTAATTTTGCCTCGTCCTGAACACTTGGAGTGGCGTGGCGTTGATCACTATCGTCTGTCGACTTAGTGAGGGGACACACGAGAAGAGGTCGCGGACTAATTACACGACTGCCAAAAGGAGAGTATATGTGTTCAGCCCCTATGTATGTTTCATATTTTCTTTAAACGCGCAGATCTTCGCGACCACTTAACCGTTTATAATAGTGTAAGGTATCATTAGAATCATCGTGACGTCGCGGGTAACATAGGATATGTGACGTCACGTTAAAAATAATATGGTGGCCTAGAAATTCAATACTATCTAACCAAAAAAATTATTTTTTACTTTTAAGAACGTTTTTAAACGGCAGTCGTGTTTTTTAATTTTTTAATTAATTAATTTATTGACATTAAGTAATAAGAAAATAAGTGCGCACATCAAGATCTTATTTTGCTTCTTTCCTCAATTTTACTTGAGTAGAACGTGTTTCACTGGTTGGTGCTTTTAAAAAGCAAAAGCTGGAGTAACAACTAAAGTATTTTATTATTATTGTTGAATCGTGGTTTAGTAACTAATGGAACGATTTCGTATTAGTTAGGTAATTTGTTTATAACAGGAAATTTTACCATTTTAACATAGGTTGTGTGTAGCGAACAAGATGGCCTTAAATATCGGAACTACACTCCATTTCGAAAGTAATAAACGGGACATGCTACCATATTGATGAGCACCCGGTACTTAACCGCGAATTACTTACTTACTGTTTATATTACGACAGCGACTATGCCTATTCCTTATTTTAAGGTTGTGTTAAACCTGGAGAAGTGATTGGTCACATTTTGATAACATAGATACAATCGAGGCATCAATAGTAGATTGTACCTACAACAAGGGCATAAAGTGACCCATTTTTAACCGAGGCAATTTTAAATAATAATAAAATTCATAATTCTAATATTGTACTTAATATAAATAGAATAATATACAAGTTTTGTCAGCTACACTATTTTATTGCTCAATGAAATTGTGCAATATGTTTTAACTGTTTGGCTGTTGGTACCGATTACCTTAGATTAGCCTTAGAAAAAAAAAACTTTTATGCTCTAGACCATAAAATGCGATTTTATGTCGTCTACGCACGACATAAAAGTGCACTTTTTGAGCATGAGAAGTGAAAAATAATTTATTTACTCGTATAAGTAGTACCCGGCAAGGTTAAAGGAAACTTGCCAAAAACATATTTTTGGCGCTTCATTCGTACCGCTACTCGCTTCCGCCTATGAGCGCACGCGCTACCAACACACTTACATGTGCTCGTCGTCGTACTCGGCTAACGACCGCCGCACGTACTCCAAGTTGTTGACGATTGTGCATATCTCCTCCGTCGTTTTGTTTTGACCTGCGTACAAATTGTTATTATTAATCAAGCAATTTTTAATAGGCAGACGCAGCGTAGGACGTCCACCCACTAGATAGACAGACGACCTTATGAAGATCGCCGGGATACGCTGGACGCAGATCCCATCTAACCGGTACATGTGGAGGTCCAGAGAGGAGGCCTATGTTTTTAGCAGTGGACGTCTTACGGCTGAGATGATGATGATGATGATGATGAACTTTTAAGTATCCTGCTTCATTTCGGTATTATATTCATTTAGTCGAATTTTCTATTGCCGATTTGGTTAGGATGAATTATGTGGGTGGGTCAATCACTTTATTTTGTTGTTATTCTGTCACATCACCTGGGGACAACAGTGGGATAGTTTGCTAGAAGAAAGTATCCTGCAAGCTAGGGATGTATCATGTAGTATCATGATTAATGTGTCACCTTGGAAGGGCCCCACAACTATCAAAAAATTAAATGTTTTATCTATTTTAATGCTATTAAACTGTGAATTTAAGCGTGACACAGGAGAACGTAACCATGGCAATGATGATATAAAAAAAGTGATTGACTGATTGAAAGATATGCCTGCAAAACATTTTAGTTGGTTGGCAACTGATCATTCGGCGTAATAACATTTTGGGAAATTATCTTCGGCAATGTTTATCTTTAAAGGTGCATTCATTCAGATCAATCAATATTCTAACCCCCTACTCTACGAAATTTGATCGTTACACAAAACGTGATTCGTTGATTTCGTAGAGTGGGGGATAGAATAGCGAATGCTCGTTTGGTCCGAATGCACCTTAACTCTAACACCTAGATAACCAGGATTGAGAAAGGCAACGAATGTTCTAATAGTGCGCTAAGGATTTAAGGCATGAATCTTACCCTTGGTTGAAAAATTATCTTGGACAAAATTATATTCACCACTGAGATCACAGTATTATCATTCATTTATTTGTTATTCGAGTTTTCCACGTCTTCGAAGTCTTCGTTAACATCTTCTTAAGGTTTATACCAACTAAGCGGAGTTCTTAGAGGTTTTAAAATGCAAAATATATCCGAAGTGCAAAGCTACGGTTAACTTGAATAAGTCGTCCTTTTTCTGTCTTACTAATGAAGAAGTTCAGTTTATGCATAAAACAGAATTTGCTCTTTTGTTCTTTCCGTTTCCGTCCTTAAAATACGACGTAAATAAGTTATTTGATACGGGTTTCTTCGAAAAAATGTATACAATTTTAAGTAGGCATAATGTCAATTGCAAAAGCAAAAAATAAAGTAAGTCTCTAGATAGTATGTAAGTAGCGTTGAAAATTTCCGGATTTTATGCCGTTTCTTTCCAAACAGCTCGTTTTTTTCAGGATTTTTTCGAAAAAAATCAATGAAATTTTAATTTTCAACTCTAAATCAATATGAATTAGGTCTAATTTTCACTTATACCAGGAGAATGTCACCGACGAAAAGTCGATGGAAAGGAGAGACAGTGACAGCGAAATAGATTATTTCTGTAAAATCCCGAAAAAACGGAAAAAACTACATTTTCATAAATTCCCGAAACAAAATTTTTTACGACGTTTTCAACGCTATAATAGGTAAGTCATTTTATATTTCTAATCCATTTGACGGAATTAATTCCGGACAAGGTGAAATAATAGACATGTAATATACATATATAATATATAATCGGTAAGTAGGTACTTTAATCGGACAAGTTCGTTACCTACTGCCATGCTTTCTACTCAATTGAGGTATTGAACGAGAGTGTGGCAACTGTGGGGTATGTAGCATCGAAGGGTTGTCGTAGTTTGTTTGTATTTACTTCGTTTAGTATAAATGGGGAGTTTAGAATGTTGGACCTCATGTGATATACGCGTTGTATTATCAGCAGTCATCGTCGAATGTATATTTTATAATTACATTTTATTATATGTTAAATTTGTGAGAACTTGATGTCATACATTATTATAATTATGACTACATGATATATAATTGGGTGAGAATTCTTTTCGTTGTCTTGTTTCATACCACTCTGTCACGTTTTTAGTTGTTGTTTCGACTCGGTATATAAAAAAAATCCGGTACAGTTGTATTTCTTTTTCCGCTAGATTTTAATCCATACATGAGAAATTGAAAATAAAACACCATCTCATACAAAAATCGCAACTCCGTCACGTTTATTAGAGACACAACATAAAACAACGAAAATATTTTTTACCCAATTATGATAATATTACATCTCGGATGCAAGTGGTAATTTGATTAATTAAGTAATTTATTTAGAAAAAAACGTAACTTCGGAATAATTCAAAATGTTGGTTATCATTAACAAAGTCAGTCTAATTTTAAGTCTTGCGATGAGAAAGGATTATAATTACTTTATCTACAATGTTTCACGTTTGTTTCACGTCTGAATACGAACGAGCTAATTGGTGGTAAACGGTAACAAGATACACAACATAACCACATTTCTAGTAGTGCTGTTCCATAGATATCTCACATAGACATCGTATCATGTATATTGTATAATGTATTACTGTACTAGTACGTAGTAGGCACTGTAATTACCTCTGCAGGAAAGTAGAAATAAATGCTTATTTTGTACAACCAAAACAGTCTATCAATACATTACATACATTTGTCGATATTTATATGATTAATGGTATACAGTGCTGTACCGGTAGTTATTTTTTAAATAATAACAATAAGTTTTTACATTATTACAAACATCCGGATCCATAATAGAAGAGTTTAAATCAATTAAGTTTAAGTTTTGTTTTTTTCTGATTTATTACCTGAGATTTCACGTGATGTATTTTAATAATAATATACACCGTGTTTTTATTGATTTCCGTTAAATTTAAGGGAAGCTTATTTAGGTCAAAAATAATCAATTTACATATCTAAGAAACTAGTGTCTTAACTCTTACTGTTATTGAATTATTTAAAAAATAAGTTTACTGAGTGAACAAGTGTATTGCAACCTTTATTACATCCTAATATTGCTTATTTTGACGTGTGCCGTCAGTCACCTGAGATCTTATTCCTAAGGTTCTCTCACACTTGCCATTACAATTATTATGTATGAAAAGGAAAAAATGTTTTACGAAATTAACAAAAGCCCATTATACCACGCAACTTCTATTGATGTTCCAAGTAACCTGTCCAATTTAACGGAAATCAATAAAAACACGGTGTATATATTTTTTGAAACGGTTTTAATTTCTAATTAAAATTTTAATATGTATCCAATTAATATTTATTCATGATTTGGTAGAGTGCGGTGAAATTATCGAATTCGTTTAATTTGTGGTAGTTTTCTCATATTAAGTTAATCGTATAACATTAAATGTTTGTAAATTAAGGTACTTACGGAGAAGATGAGTCGTTTTGTTTGCTTCATCTACAAGGCACATAAGTGATCTGTGTAATATGGGTACTCACTCGTACCCACAATGTTATGATAAGCTCACAAAAGCCGCTAAGAAAATTTGAAGTTTTCAGCTATGTTAAAATGTATTATATATGTTGTTTATGTACTATGTATTTTTTACGCTCATAATATGAGGAGTCTACGTGGAAAATGAAGAATGTTACGATTTTAGGGTACCACACTATTTTTTAAGGGCTGTTCTTTGGCATGTGTGTTTGGAAGAAAAATCGCAAAGCGCGAATCGGTCAAACACTAGGCGCCAAATTTGAATGGGCACATCGGGCAGAAACTCTTTTGTTAGTTACTAATATTGGAGAGGACAAAATATTATACAAAGATTTACGTCCGATCCAAAACTTTGGAGGGCCATCTGTACTAAAAAACATCGTACGAGACACGTGCAAAAAGGAAATTCGTAACTCTTGTCGATTTAAAACATCGCCACTCGTTTCAAATTTCATGTTTTTCGCACTTGTGTCGTAATGTACTATTTTCATTCCCCACACTTTATATACGGTTGATCCTTTTAACACGATGGGTAGTAACCGCGTATTTTTGTTAATGGATACATATTCCAACTTGTTTCTGTGGCCAAGGCGCCGCTGACATCTTTTACCAAATTTCTAGAAAGGAGACTTTCCTGTATTTATGGAAAATATTAATAGTTCTCAAAGAAATTATTTCAAACTTTATGTATAATAGATACTTTTTAACTTTGTAAAAATGGACATAACTATACATATATAAGCAATAACAAGTAAGTAAATCAGCTGTTCTATTGTGGCTAGCCTGCTGGCCACTCTAGTCAGTGAACTCACCGCAAATGGAGTGAACAGGCGTTAATAGTGTTACAAAGCCGTTTGCTCAGACGTTGTCTTGGCAATGCTATTACGACACATACATTAGTATACTTAACGTGATTCAGGCATGATTTTTCACTGCTCGCGATACAATCAATGTTGGTATTATGGATTCGACGATGTGTACCTAAAGATCACTTAAATATAGCAGAAACTAGTTTTTAGGATTAAGTAATTTTGAGAAGGTACATACCTATCATCCGCAAACCATGCGACACATGTTCAGATTAATATGACAGGTAATACGTACACATATTTTTGATTGATGAATCTGTTCAGATGCATATGTACTTTTCTATGCTCAATTATTTTTGAAGCCTTGGATTTGCTCATATATTTATGAACTCGACTGTACCTAAACGTAAGGCAAATATTTCTGTAAAATTCAATACACATGTGTTGGTAATCCGTCCGACTAGACACCTATTATAACACATAATTATACGCTTAATGTTTCCATACAACACCTTTCTTTCTGTATGTGTTCGATACAACCAAATTTGAAAATAAAATCTAGCCACTTGACATATCAACACACGGTTCACCAATCACTACCTACTTTATGTTACACCTGTGGAATAATAAAATAAGTAAAAAAAGTTTTAAGTTAAACGGTTTTTATTGCACCAAAAACTAGAAAATAAAAATTAGTTGTAACTAACCGTAGATGCTACTTTTTGTAGATTAGTCACGTGAAACTATTATCACTGTAGTCTTCCCAAGTCGGATGCTGAAAGCCACGTTTAGCCTCTATGTCAGTGGATTAAGCGTATCCTAATCGGAAACTTTTACCAAACTGAAATAAAAACGTGGGGCGTACGCAATTGTGATTAAGTCACTATAGTTATTTAATAACACACATATGTAGAAATCAAGACAGCAATAGAGTAATAAGTTTTGTTCTGGCCTTGATAAAAGTTATTTACCTCTGTAAAAGTGTTGGAACAGATGAATGATTCATTGCAAAATTAAAGCTACAATTACATATTTTGAACTTGTATGTTTCTTCATAAGAACGCCCCACGTTTTTATTTTAGTTTGGTAAAAGTTTCCGATTAGGATACGCTTAATCCACTGACATAGAGGCTAAACGTGGCTTTCAGCATCCGACTTGGGAAGACTACAGTGATAATAGTTTCACGTGACTAATCTACAAAAAGTAGCATCTACGGTTAGTTACAACTAATTTTTATTTTCTAGTTTTTGGTGCAATAAAAACCGTTTAACTTAAAACTTTTTTTACTTATTTTATTTTCAAGTTTTTAGTGCAACTTATTCTTAATCAAAGGATGTTGTTTGTAATATGCACAATACAATTAGGGATGCTAGCGTTTAACTCTCGCGCTTTAATCACGACACAATCATGTGTAAACGTAATGGACAATATTTTATGTGTAACGAGAGGGTATATCGCTGCTGAATATATTTTTTGAAATCCGACACTAAAAAAATGTCAGCTTGAATGCCCGAAGTGTCTCAACTGGACGTGTTATTCGTTAACAGAGATCTGACAATAAGGAATATATCAATCAATTTGGTTTATTGAGAAAATCAAGTTTAAAGCGAGGCCCGACGGCTCGCCCTACGCGTTCAACTCACGCTGTCACTCTATCAGCTGGAGGGCCGAAGGCCCGACGGCTCGCCCTACGCTATGCGATCCACTCACGCTGTCACTCTATCAGCTGGAGGGCCGCAGGCCCGACGGCTCGCCCTACGCGGTCCAATTACGCTGCCACTCGATAGAGCTGTCAAGCTGATAAGCTACGCGATCCACTCACGCTGTCAGTTTATCGGCCAGAGGGTCGCAGGCCCGACGGCTCGCCCTACGCGATCCACTCCCGCTGATGTCACT
>JALPQI010010034.1:0-47835 GCA_025490895.1 Thaumatotibia leucotreta | reverse complement strand
TTAGAAGATAAACATAATTATTTCTGATTTATAAAATAATTACAAAATAAACATAATTATCAATGTTGTTTTTTTCTATTGAGCTGAGCTCACTTAACAAAATTCAGATATATTATGTAGAGCCTTCACCGATGGGAATCAAGAAGCCTCTCCATACCACTCGGTATGATACATTATTTATAAAGTTCCTATCATATATTTAATTTACCAAGTGTTCTGCACTAACATATTACCATAAGCAGTGACTAAGCGGACATATTTCCTCTCCCATTAACCCACGATCGCCTTAACACATGACACAAGTAAAATACACCCTATCACAACCACATAAGATCACACAATGTACAGACATGCAATAACTAGACAAATCTTCAATTTACTTACTCAACCTCGTACCTCCAACACTCACTTGATGCAAAAAACATTCTTATTCTTCGTGACAGAAAGGTGACATTTCCATGAAATGATTTCTCTAGATCCGAGTTTGAGTACTGCGAAGAAATATCCTTAAGCCGCAAGAGTTCAAGTAAAATGAACTCTATTGCAGCGACATAAGATCATGAGACAAGCGTATTGGTTTGTATCTGGGATGAAATGCGAGTAAAATGAACCTTATTGCGGTGAGATAAGAACGTGTGGAGTGTGGTATCTGGCGGGAGACAGATCGGCGCATCCGTCATGTCGGTTGCACGCTGTCGGCGATCCACGATAGCGTAGATGCGGCATTATACAGTGTATTATACCATGATACTCGCTTTTATCGAAAGGAATGCGATGCAGATTTTAAAAAAAACCGTGAGCATTATTTGATTACAGTATTTAATTTTAAAAGTAATTAGTTTTCTAAGAAAAGTTAATTGGGTAAAATTCTTTTCGTTGTCTTGTTTCATACCACTCACGCTTCTAGTTGCTGTCTCGACCCGGTATATAAAAAAACGGTGCACTTGTATTTCTTTTTCACGCTAGATTTTAATCCATACATCAAAAATTTAAAACAAAACATCATCTCATGCAATAATCACAACTGTGTCACGTTTTTTAGGGACACAAAATAAGACAACGAAAAGAATGTTGACTCAATTGAGAAGCAATGTACTTCAAAATGAATCGTTAATTTGCACTTGACAATGACAGATCGCAGTCACTCGCAACGTTTGACAACTAAGCAGTACACGCGTTACATTGATCATTCGGAGGAAATAAACTTCATTGTACGGTCAATTTAACTATTTGTCAAATGTTAATACTTGAAAACGGTTGCTAGTAATTTGTATAAATTACCCATTTTCGTAAAAGCCCGTGTCATGGTAACATACCGTATAATAAACTATTTTTCAGTACGACGCCGTAACTTGAAAGGTCATTGTCGAAAGTCGAAGGAAATGAAATCATCGCTGTGGATCACTCGCCCACTGAGTCCGCAGATGAAAAATGAAAACTACCACAGGCCTATTAGTTTCCACTGCTGAGGTCAGAACCGTAGGGAAGTCCATAAAGGAAGCGGGGGACCTATGTATATTACTCCCCCATAAATCGACAAATCAATTGTGTACGAATATCAACACCAACATTTCTTTCGACGGTTGCGATTATGGACATTTACCTCCCAATGCGTCTATACGCGTATTTAATAGAAGAGGCCTACGTCCAGCGGTGGACTGAGATAGGCTGATGATGATGATGTAAATTAATTATATTGGAACACAGATGATTGGTTCTAAGGGGTCCTTATCGTTAGAAAAAACAAAATTAAACTGCGGCCCTACCGCGAAATCCGAAGTTCCCAAATTTCGGGTATTTGTCTCTGTCATTCTAATGATTCCTTAGTTGGTATGACAGAGACAAATGCCCGAAATTTGAGAACTTCGGAATTCGCAGTAGGCCAACTGTATATTCGTATACCAATAGACTTTACTACATCAATAACGCCTTTATTGTTATCCGTAACGACTGATGACTTATTATGGCATCATTGTTTGCAACCATAAAATCTAAGCCGATTACGCGTTCCTTATCAATCTTAATCTTGCTATAGGACTCAATGTTTACAATTGGCACTTAGTCACAGTTTGCGACACGTATGTATTACTAAATCTATATCTGTTTTATTTCTGTTTTAATGATTATTTGTACCGTTTAATAATTTCCCAATATAATTCCTAAAAAAGTTAATTACAAATGAGCCCCGGTTATACTAGTAGGTAGGTATCTATTCGGGTGTTATTCAAAACTGTGTATCATACATAGTATTGAATAACATCCTATTTCTTAAGCACCTATTTCCGAGTGAACAAAATAATGATGAAAATAAAAAATATATTTATTTTCGTACACTTACGGGAAGGCTTATCATTTATCATAGTAGGTATGTGGGTGTCCCAAAAAAATCATATTTATTTTTTATCCCATGATGAGTGTGTTGTATAGCACTACGTCGAAGCTAAAAAATCTCAAATTCTTACTTGTAGTGATGCTAATTCACAATGCACAATACTAATTCTTCGTTTTTCACAGAAATGTACAATTTCATTTATCTATTCTCACAAAGAATTTGAGTCATGCATTGAAACCAATAAACCCGGACTAAATCGGACGTTTTTCTGAGCTAGCGGTGGGAAAAGATTATTGACTTTATCTGTAATACTTACGACGGGAAAAGATATAACTTCATCCTGGTACTTATAATTTTATACTCTCATCCCATACAGCTCTTATAAAACATTCTTAGCTCCGCGTGAAGTGCGATAAAAGAGCGCTATAATGGCCGTAAGGGAGCCTGATGCCACTCATTTGCCAAATTGCGGGGAACTGCAAGGAATATAGAATTTTTATGGGTGTCTGTGACGTGGACCTACTGTTATCATCGCTCGGTGTAAGGATAATTCGATTTATGGAAGATTTATTTGTGCTTACCATTTTTGAAAACATGTGAATATTAGAGAATATGTACAGTCAGCTGCAGAGAAAAGTAGACCCCCTTGCATACAAATTTGTATGCAAGGGGCTCTACTTTTCTCTGCAGCGACTGTACAACAGCATTTTTCCGCGTATTTTAAGAAAATTTATGTATCTTCAACTTTGCTCATTCCAACAGTTGCTTTACCAGTTAAACTTTCTATATATTGATAGAATCATGATTATATGTATTATGGAGCAAATCAAATTATTTTATGAAATACGATTTGTTATTATGAATTATAAATTACAAATATTAGATGTCTTAGTTATACCAAAGAAGAAAGACCTGGCCCCAGCACTATCCACTCATTGTTGAACGAAGTGTTTTTACTTTGTATAGGTTATTAGGTACATATATGACATCTGATATGTATATGTATTAATCATGATATTGGAGCATTCCATGAAAACATGTCGTAAGCGACACTGTCTTTTCAATACTTTTGAGAAATTAAATTAGTAAGCTGAGTTACGCCATAATAATATTAATAATAACATATCAAGGCTTTAAGATTGACAGAGATTCCTAGCAGCTAGTATATTTTATTAGAGTAGCTACCATAGCGAGTCGTAAGCGACAAAAAGTAGATGTTTTCATGGAATGCTCCTATTCATGATCTTTGAATGAATTATATTATTTAATATGCTTTAATGCTGAGATAGCAAATATAAGGTAGTTATTATTAATGTTCAGTATTCCAGTTCAAAAACCTCGAAACAACACATTAATTAAAACCTTTGTGAAGCACACACAACATGTAGTACCATTTCTAACGCTCTATTCCAAGCCTTACTAGTATAACTTTACGATATAATGCCGTGTGTTGTGGAGTGTGTAGAGCCCCAGAGACAAAGGTTCGCGATTGTCCTTTGTTTGCGTGATGTATTACCGGCCCGCTGGACCGACGTCTTGCACTTGTTTTTCAGGGTTTCTGTAATCAGAGACGGGGACAAAAACGGGCCAAGCGCAGGTCAGGCTTACGCAAGAGCGGGTTCCGTATTATTTTAAGAGAAAATGGGAGCTGCAATTTTCCAGAGTAGGGATCCTTTCTGGTAAATATCTACCTTTGCTACGCCTATGTCGCTATGTTTTGTTTTTTGATATTATTATTATCAATACTTCACAGGACATAGACATAGATATAGAAAATCTTTATTAAGATATCACAAAAATAAAGTATCTGCATTGTATCGTTAAATTTATTTTTACACGACTGCCAAAAGGAGAGTATATGTGTTCAGCCCCTATGTATGTTTCATATTTTCTTTAAACGCGCAGATCTTCGCGACCACTTAACCGTTTTTGATGGTGTAAGGTATCATTAGAATCCTCGTGACGTCGCGGGTAACATAGGATATGTGAAGTCACGTTAAAAACAATATGGCGGGCTAAAAATTCAATATTATCTAACCAAAAAAAATAAAAATGAAATAAATCTATCGAGTTTGGTATCAAAATGAAGAGCTTTAAACAACGATTACGAATATGTATATAACTTATATGTTTGTTACTTATTCTAGAAAAGTCAGGTTCATTAAAATTCAATTAAAGCGCAAAGAATAATGTGTCATCTAAATGCTATGATTTGGGTATCAAATTAAAGCATTTTGAATGCGGATTGCAAATATATATATGTACAAGTTATATGTTTAAGTATATGTTTGAAGAGAAAACTCGAAATGTTCTACATCGCACTATTGAAGTTTTTCTTCAATGCCTGAGTCGTGACAGGACTGTCACCCTTGACACATCTTCTTGAACGCTAAGTGTGTATGAAACAGATAGATTGCATGTACGCGCTTGTGGTCAAGGGGTAAATTGCACGGCTGCTACGCAGCGGTCGTGGGTTCAATCCCCGGCTCGTAACCGATGAGTTTTTCAAATAAAACTTATATACGATATATCGTTTGATATACAGTACCGGTCAAAAGTTTAAGTGCACTCCATGATTGCGATACAAAATAGACTTTCGGGCGATATTTTTTTTTCAGTGTTAGCAGTAAAATTTCAAGAGCTAGTTAATATTAATTTCCCATAGAATCTGAACAATTTTATACATTGGATCCGATAATAATTCATAGGCAAGTGAAGTTGTCATATTTTGATGATGACATGACGACTACCAAAAGCTGCCACAGCTGCCTCAGTTGTCTGAACTGTTCGAAAGTAACGGTTAATTAATAAGAAATAGCTCAATAATCAGTCCTAATTATATTAGTTGGAAATAAGTGTCGACTTGAATGCTGGAAAAATTATAGCCCAAACAGTCGATTTCGTATCAAAATCGTGGTGTGAACTTAACATTTAGTCCAGTACTGTACAAAAAGTGCTTTACGGTGAAGGCAAACATCGTGAGGGAATTTGCATACATCTGCGAAGAAATTCAAGGATGTATGAGAAGTTCCCAACAAGTATTAGGCCAGCGTTGCCGAGAATGGCCAAAATACAATATCAAAAAATATAAATAAATATCTAAATAATAAATATCTTGGGACATCTTACACAAATCGACCTAGTCCCACGATAAGCTCAATTAAGGCTTGTGATGTGGGTACCAGGCGACGATATATATAATAGATAGATACATATAGATACTTAAATATATAGACAGCCATGACCAAGGAACAAATATTTGTGATACATAAATACACAAATAATGCCCTCGCCGGGATTCGAACCCGGAACCTCCACCTTCGTAGGCAGCGTCACTACCAACTAGGCTACGGAGGTTGTCAAAATAACGTACGATATGTATGGTTCGCATATCAGGAATGTCCCAAAAATACAATCACAATAGCAATTGTAGCCAAATAAAATTGCTATACGTGTTGTAACATGCGCATAAAATTTAAAACTTGAAATATCTTAACAATATGATATCTTAATAATTAATATCTTGAAATATATTAATAATCTGTACCTACGTAGTTTGCGAGATAAGAGACTTTTAATATGGGTCGGTTTTTTTCATCCAAAATATGAGCCTACAATTTTTGTTAAATGTCAAATTAGTAATTAAGCAAACGATAGGTACAACAACGTCATCGTCATTAGAAAACGAGCATAGTCAGACGTATGGTGCTGGAGAGGAACACTAAAGGGGGGGGGGGGGCAAGGTTTTGAACGTTCTGCCGTTGGTTTTTGGTCAGATCAGGGTCAGATTTGCGCTTAACATTTGCGCAGGGGAGTTGGTATGAATGAAGGCAGGTTGGCCTGGAAACTTGAGTCTCACGCAGCTCGCAGGCAAGCGCGCTGGGTGGCCGCACTCCAGGCCTTCGGCCCTATGCATTTTAAGCCTCCGCATTTTCTCAAAAAGATTTTTCGGGCCCGCGGCCCTGAGATTCGTTCTAATGCTACTTTTCCATTGTAAAGCGAAGGAGCGCTAGGCTCTGGTAGCTTGCAAGACACTTCGGGCCTTCGGCCTTACGCGGAGCACGGTTTACAGCCTTCGCAGGTAGTGGAAACGATCGTCAGGTCTGCAGATCTCCGATTCGTTTTCATGTTACACTATTCCATCACTTAGTGTGGTAGCGCTGGGCTCTGGCTTCGATTGTTAAGGCAGTTAAGAAAGACGGTTGTACCGCTTGGGCTCGCTCGTCGGGACTCCGACCATCGGGCTTGCGCTTGAAGCACCCCGATAGTTACGCTTCAGTCTGTGCCTCTGACCCCGGTGGTACGGGCTGGGGGCTCGGCTTTTGGCCTCGCAAACCAGCGCTTCTCTAAGGAACGATTCGGGCCTTCGGCCCTACGCGAAGTACGTCCTACGGCCTTTGCAGGTTGTTGAAACGATCGTCGGATCCATTTTAACGTTACACTATTCCGTCGGCTGATGTGGTAGTGCTGGGTTTTAGCGGCTCGGCCTTCCGCCTCGCGAACTAGCGCGCCTCTGAGTGCCGCTTTTGGCTCTACGCGGAGTTCGGCGTTAAGTCTTCGTTGGAGTTCGAAGCGAACCGTTGCACGCTTGGCCCTCGGGTTCGATTATTAAATTAGTTGGGAGGGACGGTTGTACCATGTGGGCTCGCTCGTCGTACCTTGGGCCCTACGCGGATGTCGGTTTTTTAGATGCTGGGGTATTTGAAGAAGCATCGTAGTTCAATTTTCTCGCAGCTCGGCCTTCGGTCTCGATTTAAATTTGCAAGTTACGTGCTTGGGCTCTCGAAGTGAAGGTCGGGGCCTCCGCAAGGTGTTTTCGGCTTCCCACCCTGCTGAAGCTCGCCCTTCGGACTCGCTCAACATAAATTTAAACTCGTTCCAGTAATGTTCCGGCCCACACGTGGCGTGTCCTTCGGATTCGCCCAAAATTAGCGGGATGGGAACTCCTCGGGCCCGGGGGGTGAAGCTTAAGCCCTCTGCGAAATCGGTTTTTGAAATTCTTACCAACTTTAAGGAATCTCCAGATTCACTAAAAGGTTTCAAATAAATTAATTAATTAAAAAATTAAAAAACACGTCTGCCGTTTTAAGCGAACTGAAAAGTAACAAATAATTCCTTTTTCAGGTTAATTCTTGTTAGCGTATCTACATAATAATAGGCGCTTGTCTTATTACTTTCTAGGTTTTTGTTTCGATTGCAGTCGGGGAACCTTTCATTGCGGAAAATATAAATATATGGAGGTTCCCCGACTGCAATTGAAACAAAATCTAGTAAGTAATAAGACAAGCGCCTATTATTATGTAGATACGCTAACAAGA
Source organism: Thaumatotibia leucotreta (assembly GCA_025490895.1). Taxonomy (NCBI): domain Eukaryota; kingdom Metazoa; phylum Arthropoda; class Insecta; order Lepidoptera; family Tortricidae; genus Thaumatotibia; species Thaumatotibia leucotreta. The sequence continues at coordinate 40,185 of JALPQI010010034.1, read as the reverse complement.
ATTAACCTGAAAAAGGAATTATTTGTTACTTTTCAGTTCGCTTAAAACGGCAGACGTGTTTTTTAATTTTTTAATTAATTAATTTATTACTAATACTATATTATACTTGAGACAATCAAACAAGACTGGTGGTCATAATCAACCTTGACATGATATTATGCAGGAGTATTTCGTTAATACCAAACGAACGCGTCTATAAGAATATGAAACAAGCCAAATTTTAAATGCGTTCTGAGACACTCATAAATCAAATATTTTGTATTTTAACGTGATTTTAACAATACCAAATATATACCGACATAAACTTATCCTTTCTTAAATGATTTTTGTAATATTTTTCATTATTGATTTATAACTGTTTATAATATAATTATTGGAGATCGAAACAGAGGACTAAGAAACTCTGTTTTCGCCAATTTTACATAGGCAATCCACATGGGTTTCGATTGCATGTATCAAATAACCGACTTCAACCGATTTCTTTAAGATCCCATTATCACACGCCGAACTTGGTGCCAACGGAACCATCTCGGTTTATTTTGAAGTCGGTTAAAAAAAGAATGATCGTAATCGGTTGGCGTGATATTGAGTTATTCATCCAATTGTTCAACATAAAAAAACGTAGAGTCGAATCGAGAAATTCCTCCTTCTCAACCGACTTCAAAAAGGAGAGGTTCTCTATTTGACTGTTTATTTTTTTATGTTGAACAAATGGACAAATAACTCAATAGGCGCTTGTGGCCTAGCGGTAAAACGGACGGCTGCTACGCAGCGGTCGTGGGTTCGATCTCCGGCTCGCACCAATGAGTTTTTCATAAAACCTATGTACGAAATATCATTTGATATTCACAAGTACTTTGAAGGAAAACATCGTGAGGAAACCTGCATACACCTGCGAAGGAATTCAAGGGTGTATGTGAAGTCTCTATCGAGTACTGGGCCAGCGTTGGGACTACGCAAAATAGGCACGTTTGAAGTCGAGTTGCGGAAAAAAATGACCAAAATACAACAACAACTCAATATCACGCCTCAATATTTCGATATTTTTTTTTACCGACTTCAGGACAAACTGTGGGAATCTTAAAGAAATCAATTGAAGCCGGTTTTTTAAATCTATATTTTGAAGTCAATTGAAATTGGGATATATGTCAATATTATAACAGCCTTATCTTTATACGCATCTCTGAAAAATGGACAAGCAATGATCTTACAATTTAGAAGTACGGAACCATAAAAAGAAGTACTGAAAGTGTTCCGTTTGGTACCCTAGGGGGTGCCTAGTATACCACACTGCAAGAGGAACAGACATCAGATGGACAGAGTTCCGTGTGCAATTTAAAATCGATATAATATATTCGGGGACAGTCTTATTTACACGACAATATATGATACGGCGATAGAAAACGTAAAAAATGTAAACAAATATGGCTGAATCAATAGCATTAAATTTGTTCTCTTTGACACATCGCGAAATACGTTCGTAGATTTATTATGAAGTTGGCATCCTGTAGGCATCCTGTAAACCCAGGTACCAACTATAAGTACGGGACCGTGAGACGTTTATAAACGTTTTGACACTCAACTGCGTTTGTGTTGTTATGATAGGATCTTGATACGACAGCAGTAGATTTTTTTTGTAGTTTTTTTTTTCTCTCTTGATAGTGTCAGACGATTCGAAAATGCTTATTAATAAAGTATACCTACAGCAAATACTGGAATAAAGAATAGTTTGACTTTGACTATGAATATGATGTGAGTGGTTTAGTACGGTCGAGGAATTTAATTTCCTACCCATTTCGTACCTTGTCATAGTAGCTATAATATAGCTAAGTATTAGACAGCCTCCGTAGCTTAGTCGGTAGAGACCCTGCCTACGAAGCTGGAGGTTCCGGGTTCGAATCCCGGCGAGGGCATTATTTGTGTATTTATTTATCACAAATATTTGTTCCTTGGTCGTGGCTGTCTATGTATGTAAGTATCTATATGTATCTATCTATTATATATATCGTCGCCCAGTACCCACATCACAAGCCTGAAGAGCTTACCGTGGGACTAGGTCGATTTGTGTAAGATGTCCCAAGATATTTATTTATTTATTTATTATTTATAATATGACAGTCCTAGCAGCTTTCATATTGATTGCCACTGTGACAAGGTACGAAATGGGTAGGAAATTAAATTCCTCGACTGTACAAACATCCCTTTTTGTCGCTTACCATAATTCGGGAACTACACTGAGTCGTTCTCCGCATGCAAACAATGGTTGTTGCCTGGCAACCGCATACTTTGATTCGACGACCGCATTAGGCGAACGACGAAGTGTAATTGCCGCTTAAGGTCGCTTAGACATTTAATTCGTTTTAAAGTACAAGCCGATACCTTACGTGTTTTTGCTAAAACGCTCACATAGGTATACGGTTCGGCAGTAGAAAACAAAAAACGTGTAAACAATTGACGTCTTTGACACATATCGTGAAACACGTTAGCGTTAGCAGATGTATTTTGACGTTAATACTTATAAAGATAATAAATATCAATTATTACAACAAAAAAAAATATATGAACTCAAAGTTTAAGGTTTGAAGTTGGTGTTAAAACCAAGACTGTGTTCTAAAAGTGCGTGATTATGAAATAATCAAGGTTTTTGGGTTTGTTTACACTTTTTAAACGACTTCAAAAAAAAAGGACTGAATTTTTTGTTACCCGATATCTCCGAGAATCGTGAACCGATTTTTATTTTTTTGTGATCGAACGTGTATATCCCTGAGATGGTCCCGTTGGCAACGAGTTGGGGTCTGGTGATGAGATCTTGTAGAAGGGATCTCTTCAAATGTATGGCGCTTTTGGTAATTTTCATTCATTTACAAGAATTTGAATTTGGTGATTATTTTGTTTTCCACTGATGGACAGTATAGTTATGTAGCGCACTAGTACTCATTCCAAGTACTTTTCCCGACAATTATTGGATTCAAAATGAAGCCGTAGTAATGCCTCGTTGATTAATCGATTCGTCTATTTCAAACTATCTTGTTCATTGGATGACGTCTTTTTGTTTCGTGTATGTTTGAATAATGTATATGCTGCAAAAGTTGGATACATCAGTCACCTGAGAGCACACAAACGACGCTCTCAACGTCCACACCAGGATGCTTAGCCAAGTTGCCAATCGCTAACGCTTGGTAGCGTATCGTAGTTTTTCCTCTCTGTCACTCTTTCATATTAGTGCGAGAAAGACAGTTAGCTGTCTTTCGATTACGATTGACGATTAAGCGTTAGCGATTGGCAACTTGTCTAAGCACCCTGATGGTGACTGGGCTAAGTCGATTTGTGTAAAAATGTCTCTTGATATTTATTATTATTTTAGTCTTTAATAGTAGTCATAAGATTAAAATGTCAGCGGCCCTACTGTCATATTCGAAATTCGCAAATTTCGATGATTTGTCTCTGTCACTCTAATTACGGCTTCGTTGAAGTGATGGAGATAAATCCCCGAAATTCACGAACTTCGGTGTTCGCGGAAGCTGCTCTTAAGGTGAAATACATGTATAACTAAGTAAGCGGCTAAGGGAGGCCTCTGGGTGCTTAGACAAGTTGCCAATCGCTAACGCTTAATCGTCAATCATAAACGAAAGGCAGCTAACTGTCTTTGTCGCACTAATATGAAAGAGTGGCAGAGAGGGAAAACTACGATACGCTACTAGGCGTTAGCGATTGGCAACTTGGCTAAGCATCCTGGTGACCCTCGCACTGGCGGCTTTCTCGCGCAAAGGTTGTCAATTGCAAATCAGCGCGGGAACGCCGCTTGCGTGATGGGTACCTTGCCTAAGGGGCCCCGCTTAGAGTCGATTTTGATAGGTAGTTAGTTTTCTTTGGTATATGACATCTAATATTTATAGTTAGTTTTATTTGTAATTTTTATTTTTAAGCTTATTGTTGCAGTTCTTTTAAATAAATGTCGTTTGTCAACGGAAAAAATGTATAAGTAACTAGGTACAGTATATTATGTAGAAGTATTATTTCCTCGGATATATGAACTTGCCGTTTCTTTTAAAACTCTTTGCCATTTGAGTGCACATAGTGAATTCCACAACCGAACCGGTAACAATCTATCAAACTTGTACAGAGAATGAAGAAAGCGAACGCCAACAAGGGACGGTGCACAAAGATATCGCTCGGAGATTCTCATCGGTCAGCGAGCAAACAAAGATTTAGAGGCACCAGCCAATATAAGTATTAAATAATTTCATCATCAGCCTATGATAGTCCACTGCTGGACGTAGGCCTCTCCTATTAACTATGCGTATAAACGCATTAGGAGGTAAATGCCCATAATCGCCACGCTGGGCAAGCGGATTGGCGATCGTAGGAATGTGTCCACTATGATGACGCTGCTGCCCATCATCAATCTTTTATCAAATAATGGTCAGTGATACTTCAATCCCTTAGTCGACTCTTACGACACCCGCAGGGGGAGTTCGGGTGGTAACAAATGTATTCTTACTGCCACACGGCTGTAAAAATTATTATATATTAAATAATTTGGTTTGTAAATAATGTGATCTCGTTGTAAATTGGACTGATGACCTGGTGAAGGTCGCAGGAGTCTGCTGGATACGGGTGGCTCAGGACCGGCCATTGGGGCAATCTTTGGGGGAGGCCCAGGGATCGGAACCGGTTGTTTAGAAAAATCTCGAAATAGCTAAATATTTTAAATGTTTTACACTTTTTATGTAGTTTTCAACATTTTATGTAATTATTAACATCTTATTTTTGAATCCGTGAAGATGTCATTTGCAATAGTGCCGAAATATTGAGTGCTCAATAATTGCAATTTACAACCATCATCATTATCAGCATTATATCAGCCGAAAGACGTTCACTGCTGAACATAGGCCTCCGGGGATCGGATACGGGTTTTTTCTCCATACAAAAGAACGGTTGGAATCCCGTTCTTTTTCGTTCTTCGGTATAATATATAATTTTTTTTGTTAATGGAGTAATTTAAAAATGCGATGTTAATAATTACATAAAATGTTGAGTATTACATACATAAAGAGTGTAAAACATTTCAAACTATTGAGCTTATTTCGAGGTTTTTCTAAAAAACCGGTTCCGATCCCTGCCCTGTACTTACTACTACTACCGCAACGACTACCAAAAAATACAAAAATCGAAAACTGAAAATTGTTACGTTCATCCCTGGTCTCTCCTAATTAAGGAGCCTTCTGTAAATGAGTTATTGATCAGTACTTTATTGCATTCATGTTCTTACAAGGATGACAGTATCTATCTACAGGGTGTAAGTCTAATACGGGCGAAGCTCTTAACGGGTGTTAGTTTACGAAATAATAAGTACATTAAAATAACTTTTACTTAAAATTAGAGCAACAAAATTTTTCATACAAAATAATTCGGCGCGCAATGTAGAGCAACATACGCGAGTTAAACACTCGTTGACAGCTAATTTCAAAAGCAGATGACATAACTGACATGTCAACAATAACAAATGTTCGTACCTACATTGCTGCTCCGATAATCTTAAAAAAATTCTGTTGGGTCGTAATTAAGAGTAACTTAAAAAAAACCTTGTAATCCATGATTACACTAATGAATACCATGCCTGGTTTAATTGATCGCCCGTATTAGATTTACACACTGTATAGTAAAGTTCTCAAACATGAACCCTGTAAGAGCATAGCAAGTAAAAAAGAAGAACAAGATTCTTCTTAAGAGGTAAAGCAATGGGAATACTCGTCTGCTCAGGCAGAACGCGACTTCGACGCACAATGCAACAAAAGTGCATGCAGGTAAACGTCTTTCATTTGATATTTGTGATCGCAGATCTAGATGCACTGGAAAGGTTAGATTAAATAATATCATTCTTACCCAAATTAAAAAGTTGCTTACAAATTTTTTAATTTGGGTAGTAACATGGCCATATACATTATTAGTTTGACTTCATTATCATTATCAGCCTATGATAGTCCACTGCTGGACGTAGGCCTCTCCTATTAACTACCTATGCGTATAGACGCATTAGGAGTTAAATGCGCGTAATTGCCACGCTGGGCAAGCGGATTGGCTATCGCAGTAATGTGTCCACTACTTGTATGATGACGCTGCTGCCCATCATCAATCTTTTATCAAATAATAGTGACACTTCAATCCCTTAGTCGACTTTTACGACACCCGCAGGAGTTGGGTGCCGTCACCACACGGCCAAATTAGTTTGACTTAAAACGAGATATTTACCATTCAATTGTAATTATTGAGCACCCAATATATCGGCATTGTTGCAAATGCCATCTTCACGGAGTAACTAACGAACTGCGAATTTTAGTTGTGGTCTACCCAAACACCCCATTTTAAGTCAAATTAAAGCTGTACTAGTGAATATCTGAGCGGTTAAACCGCTTAATTTTGGTAGCATCATTTTTGCCAAAGTGTACAATGTGCTGCGTTAAATAATATAATGATGGTATTCTCCCTTTTCGACAAATTCATTTTGCCAACTACTACTTGCCATCAACGTTTCTATGATTTATACTTACTTAGACTTGTTGGAAATGGGCATTATTTGCCAACTTTAATTCCCGTTTACCAATTTGAATAGTAAGGTGTTGGGAATAGTTGGGATGGGATACTCCTTGGTCTTATTGGCACACAAGAATTGAAGAATACAGCAGAAGTAGCGCACAGGTGCAGGTGGGAGGTGGGCCTCGCGGTTTAATTCTAAGCAATCGTTTTTTTTACAAAAAATAAATAAATGTGACCCAATTCCACATGTCATTTCATGTTGTTAAACCTTCAAGAAAATATCCCCTCAGCAGAAAGAAACAGCAATGAATGTTATTATCTGCAGAAATGTATATTTTTTATTAGAATCTAAGTAAACCACGTGACCTCGCTATAAAAAAACTACGGGCCCCGCACCTGTTTAATCTGGTTCTGGAATACACGAAAAAATTATTAGGTAGGTACTAAGATGTAGATTGCAGTAATTTTTGTACAAAGCTTCTATTTAATAAATTGAAAAGAACTCAAAAGAGTAAGTCATTTGGCAGTACTCAAACGTGACGTCATTTTTGAGTATTTCATTTAAATTTCCATAGTGGTGATCGTTTTGACAGTTGGAAAAAAGATGCTGATTTGACTTAGCAGTCATCATGCCTATTAAATATGCCTCATAATCTAAACAGTACACAGTCACAATTACTCTACCAGTCTACCCTACAGATATACGTGTTGCCCGCCCTCTTTGTCTTTGCTCAGCAAAGCAACAATGAATTAAAAGTAAAACCGTATGTCGGTGACTCAGTTATTGCTAATCTTTTCCTCTACATCCAGGTTCCGTATATTTCTGGATAACAATATGCTCCGTATATTTTAATCCGGAGGCCCGCGGCTGCGACCCCATTGCGCGCCGCTAATCCCGGGACTCTGACGGGTTTCCAGTAACAAACGTCTTACGATATTTTAACGATGTGTATGGGCAAAGAAACGTTACCCTGTTTTTTTCTACGGCTGCCTATCATTATCAATCAATCAAATGTTTATTGATAAAATAAAATTATTTTACATAGTCACATTGGTTACAACATTATTAAATTACGCAAACAGAAAATAATATCATTAATTACCGATATTTGAGTAAATTATTACATTTCAATCCATTATTATTTAGGGAAATCGAAAAAAAAATATACAAACCTAGCTGGTTCCCCACCCGATCATTAAAATTTAAATCCTTTTTCGAATCACTCTTGACGGTCTTTAACATCAATTTACCTACATTTCGTCAGACCAACCTATGACTTCACAGAGTTTGGATTACTATTATTATAGGTTTGCTACTTATTATTATCAAGCCGGAATCAGAAAGGGATTTGAAAGTACTGTTGACACAACAAATGACGCAACATTTTCCAAAAAGACTTATTTACAGATGTAGTGAGGGATTAATTAATCTATTGTCTGTAAGTCTCCGCGTTTAAACTATTAACATATGAATATAACTACAAATATATCCTAGATTTACTTATACACTGTTGTGTCAACAGTACTTCCCATTCCAATCGCGGTTTGATAATAATAGATAGCGTTATTTAAAATCCCCCATTATACCGTCATTATCCAATTTAGGTTTCAAATTTCAACGGCAATAATAACGTACACCCGTAAGTAATTGTTCCGTTTTATTCAAGTTTATAAGTTACTAAAACTAATCTCCAAACTGGAGTTCGAGGCCAAAGAAACTACGACAGATGCGTTACTGTCAAATCTTTCAAAGTCTCTGATGTCATTGTCAAATAAAGTTTTCAGGTTTCACCAACCTTTTTGTCATTTCATTAATTTATTTAAAATAATTCCTAATAAAAACATTTTTTTTTTTTTTTTTTTTTTTTTTTTTTTATATGAAATAGGCTTACTCATGGCCACAGACTAGCCAAGGGCAGAGACGTGGCCTACGATGGAGTGAGTTTGCCCAGAAGGTGCCTATTCACCCTTGACTTGAAGGGTTGACTTGACTTGACTACATACCCCTGTAATATTTGTACACATTTTTGTTAAATATGGCTGTCGCTAGGATTTTCTAGGAACTAGGATTTTCTTAAAAACAAGTAAATACCTCTAAACTTTTCTTTTCTCTTAACTAACATTGATGTGACAACATTTTATTGTAAAGAACTTAAAAAAAATTATAGAAGCCTACGTTTCAAACGCTATTTTGAAAAGAAGTAGAACACACAAAATTAACGAGTCAAGAAAAATAACAGATTTCAGTAATCAAAAAATAAATACATAACAAGGCAGAAATCACCACGGAGCAACAGAAAGCATTCGAGCACTCAGAACAGACGTCAGTTGTGGAATAACATTGACAAGTCTATGTAAAAGCACGCTACACAGTGTTATTCTGTAATTAGCTAAACATAGGCAGAAATAGGGTTTAATAATCCATGTGTAGTTAAATTGTTGTACCAAATGTTATTAACACCTGTAGTGATACAAGCGCAATACCAACTTTGTTACTAATAATTGCGGATAATTATTTTTTATTACAATATCTGATATCTACGTGAAAATAAGTAAATAATATTAATTCTATAAATTAAACAATTATAATTACTAATAAATAAGTTATCTCAACGTCTGTTTTTAGAAAATAAGGATTTACTATTGTAAGAACATTTTATTGTTGTGGCAACATTTTCGCAGTTTTTTTGGCATCGAACTCCAGTTTGGAGTATAACTTACTATTCGTTTTTACTACTACAGAGTACCCAACTTACTTAACTCCATAATCTCTGTTACTAGTGTTACTACTAAAGAATTACAACAAGTAACGGCATCTATGATTGTAGGTCTGGACTATACTAGTGTTACAGTTTTGTTGCTTCAGAGATAGATGGCGTTCTTTTAAGTGCCCCATTTCAAGACGTATTGTATTGTACTAATTCTTAATGAGATTAAATGATCTTAAACCTTAAAATACACAAAGAGTGTAGTTTTAGTTTCAACGACAATAATGTCGTAAACATTACGTTGGTAAATATTACGTGTGTCACAAGTTAAGTTTTATAAGTTACTAACTCCATCAAAACTTGTTTACCCTGCCATTTTTTTTAAACGATACTCCTCCTGGAGTATGTGTGGCTGCTCCCGCGTTTCCGCTACTGCGGCTGTGGCCAAGTAGCATCCCACGAGGGTGGGACGGTCGTTGCACCGTCATTTGGGGGCGGTGTTGAGAGGCCGTTGAAGGAAATTGAGCGGCTGTTGAAGGAAGATCACCCTACCATTTGTGATCCTTATTCCAATGCGTTTAAATTATACCATTGATCAGTTATAAAGACAGGTATTATTATAACACAAGGAATAAATCTGAAAGTGCATCGGTACAATGGACCCTCGTCCCGCCTCGATGGCGCAAGCTGCGTGTTATTTGCCCCCCACTTACTGCGTTAAGGCGGGCTGCATTACAATACGTGCTGCATGCGCGCTGTCTTGCTGCCGTTTGCTTAATGGATATTGTGGGTAGTAGAAATTAGTTTATTTTAATAATATTGTAGGCACAGTAATAGATATTATATAGATAGAGCATGATAAACTCGGTTACTAATGATAATAAATGAATCGCAAGAATACAGCAACTAATGTCATCTATGATTATAAGTCTAGACTAAACTAGTGTTATAGTTATAGTTTTGCTACTTAAAGACAGATGGCGTTATTTTAAATGCCCCATTGCATGGCATATTGTATTGTACTAAAATACACAAAGAGTAGTTTAGATAGGAGTTTATTAAACGGTACAAATTGAGCATATAAAAGGTATAACATAAGTAATAATTAAATCTAAAGTATACTATCAAATTAAAACTAAATAAACTAAAGAATAAAATATAACTAAACTAAAGTAACCTATCAAATTAAGACTAAATAAAACTAAAATAAATCTAAAAAGTTGGGCCCCCGCGGCATGGTGCCGAGGATGCTCGCAGCATTACCTCGCTGTATCGCGATACTTATGCGTTGAGCTAGGTAGCTGCCAGCACGACGGTCACCAGTGGCGTCAACAAGCCGCTTAGATATATCTACAAAAAACTTATGAGTGCTGGGACCCCACGGACCAAGGGTCTCAACCCCAAACGGCGTGAATATGTAGCCGGAGCAGAGACCCAAGTATTTCACATTTTTGCGATTTTCGGCCGCCTTCGCAGCCGCACCCTCCTGTTTGCTGGTTCCAGAGAGGTGGGAAGGAGCCAGTGTGTCTACACACGTGGCATCCCAAACTAGCAGCCTTCCCAATCTCCATGGAACCAGAGTCATGCCGTCAGGTCTCTTGCCATCGTCACGTGCGATGCCGGTGGGCTCCAAAAGAGCTGGCACGTTGATGGTGGCAAGAGACTGGCGAATAATGTCGTTTAGAGCGGCATGTCTCGAAAAGCGGCCGGCACTTTTCTGACAGGAGAGTCCGTGGTGTCCCAGAGCGTCAACTTCGCTGCCGCAGGGGCACCTGTGTGGAGCACAGACGGGGATTCCGAGCCGAAGACAGGTTGCTAGACGTAGGGTTTCGGGCTCGAGGAAGGTTCCTGTGTTCGGGGATGGATAGGCCCGAAGCCACTCGCCGGATTCCTTCCTGCGAGATGCCAGTATTCTAGCTCGTTCTGAACCTGTACTTCGGCTCAGAAGGGAATTAAAAGTAATTTCGCACATAACATCGTCCCAACTCCTCTGGCAATCTGGATGAGATGGGAATGTTGTGTGAGGGCATTTCATAGACCAGGCCTTTCTGGCTTCTTCCAAGCCCGCAGTCTCATAGTTTGGGGGAAGACCCTTTAAGATTTTGCCTATGAGACTGACAGAGCTATGGACAGAAGACAGAAAAGATGGTAAGGAAATGCTGGTAACTTTTCGAATGCCTAGGCCACCATGTCGGATGGGTAGGGATGCTTGGGACCAAGACAAATCGGTAAACTGTAAGAGTAGTTTTAGTTTCAACGACAATAATGTCGTAAGCATTATGTTGGTAGGTATAAGCATGTTATTTGTTTCACAAATTAAGTTTCATAACTTCATAAGTTACAAGCACCATCAAAACTAACCCTACCATTCGTAACCCTTATTCCAATGCGTTTAAATTGTACCATTGATCAGTTATAAAGACAGACATTATAACACAAGGAATAAATCTGAAAGTGCATCGGTACAATGGAGCTTCGTCCCGCCTCGATGGCGCAAGCTGCGTGTTATTTGCCCCCCACTTACTGCGTTAAGGCGGGCTGCATTACAATACGTGCTGCATGCGCGCTGTCTTGCAATTTTTTTTAGCAACCTAGAAAGTACTTAGTAACACAGTAAGTAACGTGCAGAATATTACTACTACCTTGATTATATTGAGAGGTTGTAATTATTTCTTCTCTGTTATGCTAATTTGATTATGCGTCATCATAAATAAGAGCATCGAAATTATGCTCGTATAATATTCGAACAATTCTAAATCTGCCACAACGAAATATGCTAAAGTTGAGCATACCACAAAAGTTTCTGCACAAAGCCCATTATGGCTACGTAGTTTATGCTATATAGAATTATTCATAAAAGAATTATGCTACAACAGGGTGAACCATTTTGATAATATTGTAAGCACAGTAATAGATATTTATATTATATAGAGCATGATAAACTCGGCTACTAATGAATGAATCACAAGAATACAGCAACTAATGCCATCTATGATAATAAGTCTGGACTATACTAGTGTTACAGTTATAAATAGTTCTGCTACTCAAAGACAGGTGGCGTTATTTTAAATGCCCCATTACAGGCCAAAAAAATTGTGGTTGGTGGTGCATCTGCTTTTAGTGAGTGGGCAACTGCGGACTTGTATGAACGTAGACGAGCACTGTATGCATTGTATGAGGAACGGCGGTTTAATACGAGTGATGAATTTAAAGAACACGTCAAACAATATTCTAAGAAATTTAAGATTGATTGTAATAAAGCTAAGCGCGATTATTTGTCCCAAAAAATTAAAAATAGTTCCGACATCATTAAATCAACCTGGAAAGTGATTAATGCGGAGACTGGTCGATCAAAGCACAGATTCCACGATCCTAAATTAAAAATTAATGGCAAAATTATAGAGTCAAGTTTAGAAGTAGCAACAGAATTTGAGCACTTTTTCAGCGATATACCAGTCTCCATAACTAAGGATTTAAATTCATCACCCTCGGCTGCCACTATATTATTAAGAGATAACGTCCCTATGTGTAGTAACGACTTTAATTTTGAACATATTCAAATCTCAGATGTAATAAAGGCATTTAAATCCATCAATGTCAAAAAAACTTCTGACCTCTGGGGAGTCTCTGTTCATGTCGTCAAATCCCTTATTGAAATCGTAGCACCTGAATTGGTAGTAATATTTAATCAATGTGTTGATTGTGGTGAGTTTCCTGATCTTATGAAACATAGTAAAGTAACTCCTTTATTCAAATCCGGTAGCACTTCTGACCCCACTAATTTTAGACCTATATCTGTGCTACCAACGTTCAGCAAAATCTTTGAAAAAATAGTTTTATCGCAATTAATTAAGCACTTTAACGTAAACAATTTAATGCATAACAAGCAATTTGGTTTTACTCGGGGGCGCTCAACATCCGACGCTGGTGTCGAATTAATTAAACAAATATTTGATGCCTGGGAGGAATCACGAGATGCTTTAGGTATCTTCTGTGATTTGTCCAAGGCCTTCGACTGCGTTTGTCATGAAACATTGATCAGGAAGCTAGACCATTATGGAGTTAAAGGATCAGCGTTAAATTTACTGGAATCTTATTTACGCGGTAGAATACAAAGGGTTGATGTGAATGGACAGCGATCGCCGGGGTCATTGGTCTCCACGGGTGTACCACAGGGATCTATATTGGGGCCTTTCCTTTTCCTTATCTACATAAATGACTTGCCACATCTCATAGAGACCCACCATGACATAGTATTGTTTGCTGACGACACCTCACTTATTTTTAAAGTCAAACGACAGCAACAAGCTTGGAATGATGTAAACAATGCTATTTCGAAAGTAGTAAACTGGTTTAATATGAATAACTTAATGTTGAATGAGAAAAAAACTAAATGTATTAAATTTGTTACAAGTAACGTAAAACATCAACAGGCTAGTATATTTGTGAAAGGTGAGGAATTGGAAATAGTTGAAAGTACAGTCTTTCTTGGTATAACACTAGACTCTAAGCTTCAGTGGGGTCCTCACATATCTAATCTCTCGAATAAACTGAGTTCTGCAGCTTTTGCAGTGAGCAAGATCCGTCAATTAACTGACGTCGATACAGCTCGGTTAGTATATTTTAGTTATTTTCATAGCATTATGTCGTATGGCATTTTATTATGGGGCAGTGCTGCCAATTCAGAGACTAACACTATTTTTGTTCTGCAGAAGAGGGCTATTCGAGCGATATATAAAATGAGCCCTAGAGACTCACTTAGAGATAAGTTTAAGGTTATTAATATAATGACATTGTATTCTCAATACATCTATGAGAATATTATGTATGTACATAAAAATATTATCAATTTTAGGAAAAATTGTGACATACATAATATTAATACTAGAAACAAACATAAGCTCGCAGTACCCGCCACTCGGCTCCATAAAATTAGGAAATCATTCATGGGTGATTGTGTAAGATTTTATAATAAACTTCCAGTAAATGTTACTGAATTTTCAGTCAACAAATTTAAGAATTTTGTAAAGCGTAAACTTATATCAAAAGCTTATTATAGTACACAAGACTACATGAATGATAAAACACCGTGGCAGTAATTTAGGATTTAATTATTAGTTTGTTAAAGTCATGACATTCAATTATGATAATTTACGCTTGGAGACCTTGTACATCTCCAAACGTGCATTATATAATGTTATTATTATATACCTATTCGGAGAGAAACCTTACTTCTCTATAAATTATTACTTATAAATGTTGTGACTTTTAGAGACTTTACATCTCTTGTTATTATTATTATAATTATTTCAATTTGTTTAAAATCAATTTGGTGTGTTTTTGAAATGACAAAATGTTTTTTTTTAATGCATGTTAGTTGTAAGATGTACCATCATTGTTTGAAAAAATTATTCCCGCCAAGTTTCTTACCGGTTCTTCTTGGGTCAGCGGTGTAGGGTTCGAACCGGAAATAGTTTTCATATCTAGACGATTCAAAAGAGTTTGTTGCTATTCCAATTTGAATAAAGAATTATTTGACTTTGACTTTGACTTTGACATATTGTATTGTACTAAAATACACAAAGAGTATAGTTTTAGTTTCAATGACAATAATGTCGTAAGCATTATGTTGGTAGGTATAAGTATGTTATGTGTTGCACAATTTAAGTTTTATAACTTCATAAGTTACAAGCACCATCAAAACTAGTTTATTCTACCATTAGTGACCAATTTGATGTGTTTAAATTGTACCATTGATCAGTTATAAATAAAGACAGACATTATAGTAACACAAGGAATAAATCTGAAAGTGCATCGGTACAATGGAGCCTCGTCCCGCCTCGATGGCGCAAGCTGCGTGTTATTCGCCCCCCACTTACTGCGTGCTGCATGCGCGCTGTCTTGCTGCCGTTTGCTTAATGGATATTGTGGGTAGTAGAAATTAGTTTATTTTAATAATATTGTAGGCACAGTAATAGATATTATACATAGAGAATGATAAACTCGGCTAATAATGAATAAATCACAAGAATACAGCAACTAATGCCATCTATGATTATAAGTCTGGACTATACTAGTGTTACAGTTATAGTTTTGCTACTTTAAAGACAGGTGGCGTTATTTTAAATGCTCCATTGCTTGGCATATTGTATTGTACTAAAATACACAAAGAGTTTTAGTTTCAACGACAATAATGTCGTAAACATTACGTTGGTAAATATTACGTGTGTCACAAGTTAAGTTTTATAAGTTACAAACTCCATCAAAACTAGTTTACCCTGCCATATTTTTTTAAACGATACTCTTCCTGGAGTATGTGTGGCTGCTCCCACGTTTCCCCTACTGCAGCTGTGGTCGGGTCGCATCCCACGAGGATGGGACGGTCGTTGCACCGTCATTTGGAGACGGTGTTGAGAGGCTGTTGAAGGAAATTGAGCGGCTGTTGGAAAATCACCCTACCATTTGTGACCCTTATTCCATTGCGTTTAAATTGTACCATTGATCAGTTATAAAGACAGGTATTATAATAACACAAGGAATAAATCTGAAAGTGCATCGGTGCAATGGACCCTCGGCCCGCCTCGATGGCGCAAGCTGCGTGTTATTTGCCCCCCACTTACTGCGTTAAGGCGGGCTGCATTACAAATTACAATACGTGCTGTCTTGCTGCCGTTTGCTTAATGGATATTGTGGGTAGTAGAAATTAGTTTATTTTGATAGTATTGTAGGCACAGTAATAAATATATATTATATAGAGCATGGTAAACTCGGCTACTAATGAATGAATCACGAGAATACAGCAACTAATGCTATCTATGATAATAAGTCTGGACTATACTAGTGTTATAGTTATAGTTTTGCTACTTTAAGACAGATGGCGTTATTTTAAATGTCCCTTTGCAGGGCATATTGTATATAAAATAAATAAAAAATAAAAATAAAAAAGCCTTTTATTTCCTGCATAAAAATAAATAAAATTACAATTATCATGCTCTTCGTTCGCGATTTTATACAAAATTATTTTAGTAACTGATTATACACGTTGATTTAATCAATAAAAATTAAAAATTAAAAATATTTGGTTCCTTCATATTAACTTAATTTAATTAACAAGGCGATGAAGGAGGAGGAACTTAAGCGATCGACAATCTGCTTGCCCAGCGTGGCGATTATGGGCATTTACCTCCTAATGCGTTTATACGCATAGTTAATAGGAGAGGCCTACATCCAGCAGTGGACTATTATAGGCTGATGATGATGATGATGATAATGATGAATTAACAAGGAAATATTATTTTTAATTATGATTGTAAAACTAAATTGATCCATAAATAAATAATGTAAAACAATTATAATAATGTAACATATAGAATTACTGTCCTGCGGGAGCCCCTCAGTTGAGGGTAAAGGCCTGGCATATTGTATTGTACTAAAATACACAAAGAGTATAGTTTTAGTTTCAACGACAATAATGTCGTAAAAATTATGTTGGTAGGTTATA
Organism: Thaumatotibia leucotreta; assembly: GCA_025490895.1. Classification (NCBI taxonomy): domain Eukaryota; kingdom Metazoa; phylum Arthropoda; class Insecta; order Lepidoptera; family Tortricidae; genus Thaumatotibia; species Thaumatotibia leucotreta. Next base: position 23,439 of record JALPQI010010034.1, on the reverse strand, counting down.
CCTATAGTATGTTATGTGTTTCACAAATTAAGTTTCATAACTTCATAAGTTACAAGCACCATCAAAACTAACCCTACCATTCGTGACCCTTATTCCAATGCGTTTAAATTGTACCATTGATCAGTTATATAGACAGGTATTATTATAACACAAGGAATAAATCTGAAAATGCATCGGTACAATGGAGCCTCGACCCGCCTCGATGGCGCAAGCTGCGTGTTATTTGCCCCCACTTACTGCGTTAAGGCGGGCTGCATTACAATACGTGCTGCATGCGCTGTCTTGCTGCCGTTTGCTTAATGGATAAGCTGGAGGATATTGTGGCTATTAAGATGTTTGTATTTTGATATTTTTGTTAGACAGAGAACCGTAATATTTTCAGTCATTTAAGTACTATCGACATAATTGGATCCTGACCCTCCGTACCACCTTGTTACAATAACGTTGAAAGTCAAATTGTTCGACAGTTGTTACAAAGTAATTTATAACATCACTTTGATAAAGTTTTACTTTGGGTCAGGGTTCAATCTTATCAATATACCTAATAATATTGGGTTGTGCAGTCAGATGCAAAAATATGTATTTAAATAATCCTCTTATAAATATGTTACAACGTTCTTATTACAAAGAACATATACATATTAGGGTGTTTCACTTTTGTATGGGCAAAAAAAAATTGTGATATTTTCCCTGACTTTGCTCACGCCCTAAGTTTCTCTGATATAAAAATGATATATATAAAATTTTATTGAGATTGGACAACGTTTAAAGGTTGCACACTTTTGAAAGTAAAGCCAAAGCCCCATACATTACGAAAAAAATTACTTTGTTATAAATTGATCAAATATAATGAACCAACACTAAAAAAGAATGGACAAGTCGAATTTAATGTCTAATGTCATATATTAAAAATGAGAACTTATTCTTTGGAAGTAGGTATAAATTCAAAAAAATATTTATAGGGCACTTTTATGAAACCTAATTCCCAGTGTTTTACTAGATTCATAACTATAATAGATTAGTGTACTATATGTAAACATCCCATTATGGCCTAAAATTAAGTAAAAAACCGGGATCTAGGTTACTTTATAAATAATACCATATTAAGATTAAAGTTAATTCACACACGTGCTTAAAGAATAAAATCCTTTTTTTATATTTGACGATAGAATCTACTTTCCCAAGTAATTTTAGTGTTGGTTCATTATTTTTTATGAATTTATAACAAAGTAATTTTTTTCGTAATGTATGGGGCTTTGGCTCCACTTTCAAAAGTGTGCAACCTCTAAACGTTATCCAATCTCAATAAAATTTTAAATATATCATTTTTATATCAGAGAAACTTAGGGCGTGAGCAAAGTCAGAGAAAATTTCACAATTTTGAAAAATGAAACACCCTAATACATATACATATTTGAGCATTTTTAAGCGCGCCTTATTTTGCCTTTGATTGTGCAAAAAAATGTTACAGCGTAACACACAATAAGTACAGAGCCATCTGTGATTGAAGCTTGGTACTATACCAATATTATAGTTTTACTACTCGTTAGCAGATGGCGCTATTTGGAAAAAACCAATAAACTTTATTTAGTAAAGTAGTTTTTAGATTTTATATACTATTCTGTCTCTATCTCTCGTGGGTACTACGCTTGGGTGGTATAAAAAAATGTCATTCAATTTCATATAATCTCATACAAGACTGTAATTATAGTTTTGTTTGAGCCAAAATCTGGGCAATCTTATCGGTCTCCAGTCGAAACGGCGCGTGATCAGAAACCTCAGGTCGTTCTGCTCGAAACTGGTCGTACAGCGATGTCGCTTCATTGTTCTCTGGGTGTACGTTCAACTCAACTTGCGTGATGCCTTCTTGCGCCATGATCTGTCAAGCAAAATCGATTATTGTGTCATCTAAAAGTCATGGAAGAATTGCAAATATGCTTGCACTACAAGCCACGACGGGCAGCACGTAGAAAGCGCTGCTCGTTAAGACCATTGTCTTTACCATAAGGGTACAAGGGGCAGGTGCCCAGGGCCCCCATCTTCAGGGGGGCCCCGAAAGATCGACAACTTTCCTCACATTTATTCTCACGTTTGCCTTCCTTTCGAAAGGGGCCCCAAAATCCTTGGGTGCCCAGGCCCCCCCCCCCCCTCCATAGTTAAAGACGGCCTTGGTTAAGACTAAAGTTATACTGTTAGTTCCACTCGCGTATAGATGGCGTAAACATTTAAAACCAGCTCCGTAAAATGAAGTGCATGTTACGTACTTCCTGGCCGACTACCGCGAAGGATTTGTCTCTGTCAGTCTCTCAATGAAGCCCTCGCCTTGGAGTGGCAGAGACACATCCTCGAAAGTAACGAATTTCGAAGATCGACGTAGACTGAATCCTGGTGTTCAGATTGTATTAAGAGACCACGCGCCTCTGAACGACGTTGCCTGATGAACGACCGCATTGCGTCGGAGCTACACGGGCGTTCATTAGAATGCTCTAAGCACGCTAAACAGGTACTTAAGGTGCGTTTAAACCAAAAGAGCATTCGCTGTTCTAGCGCCCGTTCTACGAAATCAATCAATCAAGTTTTGTGTACCGATCGGATTTCGTAGAGTGGAAGGTTAGAACAGCGAATGCTTTTTTAGTTTGAACGCACCTTTAGAGTCTTCCCAAATCAATCGACTTAAGCCGGTCAGAAAATGCTTTATGTCGACGGCAAAAAAGTGAAAAGTGAGATTGATCATAGATGGCGTAAAAATGTTAAACCTTAACAAGCTTCGTATTATGAAGCGCATTCTTAATTTTTACAGTTGTGAACAGTTTGTTTTAAGAACCCGCGCCTATTTGGCATCTTTCAAGAGGTGTCTAGTGAATTGTGTTCATTATTTGACGTTCCAAAGATGCTAAAAAGCCACTTACTCGACAAAACTCGACGACGAGCCGTCTAGCCAGCCCGCAGCGCCGCGCGGCGGGCCGCACGAACAAGCTCTGCATGTACGCGCTCGGCGCCCAGCTGTACGGCCGGTGGCCTACCACCATGCCGACAATGGCGCCATGCCGCCACGCCAGCAATGCGAAGAACCATGGCGGGGTGAACCCGTCTGTCATTAGATCTGTACTTACAAGACTCCACAAAAAGCTAGTGATCCCGTCTTACATGGTCGTTAACATTAACTACCGCCATATATTGTGGAGACTTTTATACTTATAATCAATATTATTTCCGCTTCTCGTTGATAGATGGCGTCAACATTGTAAACGGCAGCAAAGTTCATACATCATAATGAAGAGTGTATTGTGTTAGGCAGCGCTTATAGTACACCCATATTGGATGTTATTTATGTTATAAAACAAAATGTAACAAGGACAACGATATAGAATACTACAATGTCTAAGAGAGAAAAATGATGTTATATAACACTAGCGACCCGCCCCGGCTTCGCACGGGTACTATACCTACATAATAAACCTTCGCCTTGAATTAGGTACTCTACCTATTAAAAAAATCTTATCAAAATCCGTTGCGTAGTTTGAAAGATTTAAGCGTACAAAGGGACATAGGGACAGAAAAAGTGACTTTATTTTATACTATGTAGTGATTTTGTAACGCCAATTTGGGAGCGTCATTAGTCTACATTTTGTATGAAGAGCCCGTGCCCACTCAGCGTCGTTGTTTGATGAACGCCTGCATTGAATCGAAGCGACTGGCGTCCATTAGTCGATGTCAAGACGTTATAAAGCCACTTACTCGACAAAACTCGACGACGAGCCGTCTAGCCAGCCCGCAGCGCCGCGCGGCGGGCCGCACGAACAAGCTCTGCATGTACGCGCTCGGCGCCCAGCTGTACGGCCGGTGGCCTACCACCATGCCGACAATGGCGCCATGCCGCCACGCCAGCAATGCGAAGAACCATGGCGGGGTGAACCCGTCTGTCATTAGATCTGTACTTACAAGACTCCACAAAAAGCTAGTGGTCTCGTCTTACATGGTCGTTAACATTAACTACCGCCATATATTGTGGAGACTTTTGACACTACTCGTTGACAGATGGCGTAAACATTGGAAACGGCAGCAAACTTCATACATAATGAAGTGTATTGTGTTAGGCAGCGCTTATAGTACACCCATCACATCACATCATCAGCCTATGATAGTCCACTGCTGGACGTAGGCCTCTCCTATTAACTATGCGTATAGACGCATTAGGAGGTAAATGTCCATAATCGCCACGCTGGGCCCATATTGGATGTTATTTATGTTATAAAGCAAAATGTAACAAGGACAATTATATAGAATACTACAATGTCTAAGAAAGAAAAATGATGTTATATAACACTAGCGACCCGCCCCGGCTTCGCACGGGTACTATACCTACATATAAACCTTCCTTTTGAATTAGGTACTCTACCTATTTCAAAAAATCTGATCAAAATCCGTTGCGTAGTTTGAAAGATTTAAGCGTACAAAGGGACATAGGGACAGAAAGTGACTTTATTTTATACTATGTAGTGATTTTGTAACGCCAATTTGGGAGCGTCATTAGTCTACATTATGTATTAAGAGCCCGTGTCCACTCAGCGTATTTCAAGCGTCGTTGTTTGATGAACGCCTGCATTGAATCGAAGCGACTGGCGTTCATTAGTCGATGTAAAGACGTTAAAGCCACTTACTCGACAAAACTCGACGACGAGCCGTCTAGCCAACCCGCAGCGCCGCGCGGCGGGCCGCACGAACAAGCTCTGCATGTACGCGCTCGGCGCCCAGCTGTACGGCCGGTGGCCTACCACCATGCCGACAATGGCGCCATGCCGCCACGCCAGCAATGCGAAGAACCATGGCGGGGTGAACCCGTCTGTCATTAGATCTGTACTTACAAGACTCCACAAAAAGCTAGTGATCCCGTCTTACATGGTCGTTAACATTAACTACCGCCATATATTGTGGAGACTTTTATACTAATAATCAATATTATTTTCGCTACTCGTTGACAGATGGCGTAAACAATGGAAACTGCAGCAAACTTCATACATAATGAAGTGTATTGTGTTAGGCGGCGCTTATAGTACACCCATATTGGATGTTATTTCTGTTGTAAAACAAAATGTAACAAGGACAGTTATATAGAATACTACAATGTCTAAGAGAGAAAAATGATGTTATATTACATTTTGTAACGCCAATTTGGGAGCGTCATTAGTCTACATTTTGTATGAAGAGCCCGTGCCCACTCAGCGTCTTTCGAGCGTTGTTTGATGAACGCCTGCATTGAATCGAAGCGACTGGCGTTCATTAGTCGATGTAGACGTTATAAAGCCACTTACTCGACAAAACTCGACGACGAGCCGTCTAGCCAGCCCGCAGCGCCGCGCGGCGGGCCGCACGAACAAGCTCTGCATGTACGCGCTCGGCGCCCAGCTGTACGGCCGGTGGCCTACCACCATGCCGACAATGGCGCCATGCCGCCACGCCAGCAATGCGAAGAACCATGGCGGGGTGAACCCGTCTGTCATTAGATCTGTACTTACAAGACTCATACTCTCACTAACATTAACTACCGCCAGATATGGTGGAGACTTTTATACTTATACTTAATCAATATTATTTTCGCTACTCGTTAACAGATGGCGTAAACATTGGAAACGGCAGCAAACTTCATACATAATGAAGTGTATTGTGTTAGGCAGCGCTTATAGTACATCCATATTGGATGTTATTTCTGTTATAAAACAAAAAGTAACAAGGACAATGATATAGAATACTACAATGTCTAAGAGAGAAAAATGATGTTATATTACATTTTGTAACGCCAATTTGGGAGCGTCATTAGTCTACATTTTGTATGAAGAGCCCGTGCCCACTCAGCGTCTTTCGAGCGTTGTTTGATGAACGCCTGCATTGAATCGAAGCGACTGGCGTTCATTAGTCGATGTAGACGTTATAAAGCCACTTACTCGACAAAACTCGACGACGAGCCGTCTAGCCAGCCCGCAGCGCCGCGCGGCGGGCCGCACGAACAAGCTCTGCATGTACGCGCTCGGCGCCCAGCTGTACGGCCGGTGGCCTACCACCATGCCGACAATGGCGCCATGCCGCCACGCCAGCAATGCGAAGAACCATGGCGGGGTGAACCCGTCTGTCATTAGATCTGTACTTACAAGACTCCACAAAAAGCTAGTGGTCTCGTCTTACATGGTCGTTAACATTAACTACCGCCATATATTGTGGAGACTTTTGACACTACTCGTTGACAGATGGCGTAAACATTGGAAACGGCAGCAAACTTCATACATAATGAAGTGTATTGTGTTAGGCAGCGCTTATAGTACACCCATCACATCACATCATCAGCCTATGATAGTCCACTGCTGGACGTAGGCCTCTCCTATTAACTATGCGTATAGACGCATTAGGAGGTAAATGTCCATAATCGCCACGCTGGGCCCATATTGGATGTTATTTATGTTATAAAGCAAAATGTAACAAGGACAATTATATAGAATACTACAATGTCTAAGAAAGAAAAATGATGTTATATAACACTAGCGACCCGCCCCGGCTTCGCACGGGTACTATACCTACATATAAACCTTCCTTTTGAATTAGGTACTCTACCTATTTCAAAAAATCTGATCAAAATCCGTTGCGTAGTTTGAAAGATTTAAGCGTACAAAGGGACATAGGGACAGAAAGTGACTTTATTTTATACTATGTAGTGATTTTGTAACGCCAATTTGGGAGCGTCATTAGTCTACATTATGTATTAAGAGCCCGTGTCCACTCAGCGTATTTCAAGCGTCGTTGTTTGATGAACGCCTGCATTGAATCGAAGCGACTGGCGTTCATTAGTCGATGTAAAGACGTTAAAGCCACTTACTCGACAAAACTCGACGACGAGCCGTCTAGCCAACCCGCAGCGCCGCGCGGCGGGCCGCACGAACAAGCTCTGCATGTACGCGCTCGGCGCCCAGCTGTACGGCCGGTGGCCTACCACCATGCCGACAATGGCGCCATGCCGCCACGCATACATAATGAAGTGTATTGTGTTAGGCAGCGCTTATAGTACATCCATATTGGATGTTATTTCTGTTATAAAACAAAAAGTAACAAGGACAAGGATATAGAATACTACAATGTCTAAGAGAGAAAAGTGATGTTATATAACACTAGCGACCCGCCCCGGCTTCGCACGGGTACTATACCTACATATAAAACTACCTCTTGAATTAGGTACTCTACCTATTAAAAAAAATCTCATCAAAATCCGTTGCGTAGTTTGAAAGATTTAAGCGTACAAAGGGACATAGGGACAGAAAAAGTGACTTTATTTTATACTATGTAGTGATTTTGTAACGCCAATTTGGGAGCGTCATTAGTCTACATTGCCCACTCTGCGTCTTTCGAGCGTCGTTGTTAGATGAACGCCTGCATTGAATCGAAGCGACTGGCGTTCATTAGTCGATGTAAAGACGTTATAAAGCCACTTACTCGACAAAACTCGACGACGAGCCGTCTAGCCAGCCCGCAGCGCCGCGCGGCGGGCCGCACGAACAAGCTCTGCATGTACGCGCTCGGCGCCCAGCTGTACGGCCGGTGGCCTACCACCATGCCGACAATGGCGCCATGCCGCCACGCCAGCAATGCGAAGAACCATGGCGGGGTGGTGAAGCCGTCGGTTATTAGGTCTGGAATGACGAAGATTTGCTTATCACATCATCAGCCTTTCTCAATACTCTGGATGTAGGCCTATTAACTAGGTATGCGTTATGGACGAATCAGGTGGTAAATACTCAATTGCTGGGCAAGCGGTTTGGCGATCACAGTAGTATGTCCACTATAATAAATTAATAAATATAAATATGTCGGAGACATGAGTTACAAATCTAGAAAACGATAAGCAATGTTTTGCTTGGAGTGGTCTTTGCTTGGTCCATGCAGGTAGATGATAAATCAGGTTGGGATCTACCCACCTATGAACAGGTGGCTGGTGACCTGACAGTATAAAAGATCACTACTGCAGTGTTCATCAATTCATTCCCGTGTTAGACATTGAACGACTCACTCTTGTCTTGTTATGTGAAGGGTTTACATTCTTAAGAAGGAAGTTATTTCTGTGGGGTATGCATCTATGCATGGACGCAAGCTTAGAACTCTCCATTCGTTTTCTACTAGTGCGGAGATGCGTAGACACAGTATTCTGAGTACTGTTAGTAACGAGTAGCTAGGAGGCAGATAACTAAAATCCTAACCCTCTTAGCTCGGCTGTCGTTAGGGTTCCCGTTAAATAAATATCTTGGGACATCTTACACAAATCAACCTAGTCCCACGGTAAGCTCAATTAATCAATTAACAGCATGTTTTGAAGTTTTTCTAAGTATTTTTTTGAGGGTGAGAGGTAAGAAAGGTGAAAGTACCCTGATAGATACTTACCCTTTTCATCAAGATGTCGTTCGTGCAAAGTATTTCGTATTTCTGATATTTCCTGAAAACAGTAGTTACAGGTAAATTACAAAAAATGAGACAAAAGAGGTATTCGAAAATTTTTAATCCGGTTGCGTATAGCTTTCGACGACGTACACTTAGGAGACCCCTATACTCGTATAATAGGTAAACAATAACACCCTTTTCCGACATAGTACTCTATGTCGACTACATACCTATCGGTACAATTTCAACCATTCTCAATTTAATGTTTAAATTCCATTTTTTTATTGATTAAAGTAATTTTCCCTTAAGTCCAATCTAACCAATTATTTAGCCTTTAACTAGGATACGTATTATCGTTATTACTTAAATACTTGCCCTTATCATATTGTTTAGCTCTGCCATGTCGTCCGGGCGCGCTAGCTGAATGGTTATATCTGTCGCCTGTTTTCTGGAGTAAAGAAAAATTACAATTATAAAGAAAAGAAGGAGATAATAAGGAGAATAGAAGGGTACATTGTTCCTATTATTATGTTTTTTATATATGTAAATATATGTATGTATTTTATACGATAAACAAAATATAACTTGTTTTTTGACTTTAATGTTTATTTCTCTGTTTAATTATTACACACCAAATGTAAGTTTTCTGTTTGTCCCAATGGTTGACTGGTAGAGAATGCCTTAAGGCATTAAGTCCGCAATTTACTTTTATTTTTTGTAACTGTGCAATAAAGGTTAAATAAATAAAATAATTGGTAATTTTGGCTTAGGCACTGTACTTTCTAACTGAAAAGTTCGCAATTAGTTGATAAGTCCTAAAAAAGGAGCGCTAAAATAAATTTCAATTTAATCTATCGGGAAATAATAATATTTTTTTGTTATTACAAAAGTTTTCTTTAATACTATTAGATACTATGCAACCACTATTCAAATAGCAAAAAAAACCGGGGTGTTTGTGTCGTGGAAATGGGACATTTCAAGGGATAAGGCCCTACAAGATACTTCCGCGTAGTGTAAAAGATTCAGAGGGACCACGTTCTACTAATGCGAATCAGTTTAGGACCTAATCTGAATCGTGTTGTGTCAGTCCCATATCCCATAGAATAACTGAAGGGTCCACGGAAAAAACATGTCTAGTGCTTAAAAAAATCAGGGCAAATTTACACCTTATTTCGTTAAAAGTAAGGTCGTTTTTCCTTCTGTAATTTGAATTGACTAGACATGTTCTTTCCGTGGACCCTTTAACTGTCAAAAACTATCAAAGTCAAAGTCAAACTATTCTTTATATATGTAAGCTTATTAATAAGCATTTTCGAATCGTCTGACACTATCATACTACCTATCTAACAAATATCAATACAATCACCTAGAGCTGTCAGCAACCTCGATGACAGTCTGCGGCGACACCCTCAACACGTAAGTCCCGTCCAGTACGTCGCTGTGATCAGGTCGGAACTGGGCGAAGAAGGCGGATGCTGCAGTATTACTTGGAGAGTGGGACCAGTGGATCTGGGATTTTTCTTCTAGGGCTATCTGTCAAATTAATGTGAGATTTGGGCATTGCTCCGAGCGTTTCATTCGCTATGACTTCGGTGGCAGCCTTATCATACGAATGACGTGAGAAATCCAAAAACTTTTAGATATCTTAGTAGACGTCGTTGACAACTACCAAGATATCCAACAAAAGTATGAGATACCCCGTACCCACGGAAATCGGGTAATAATATTGCCACCGAAGTCACGGCGGTTGAAACGCTTAAAGAAAAATGCCCATTTACCGCTTTTATAGCGTACCGTGGAAGTTCTCGATAAAATGCATTTTTATGTCACTTCATCAGCCTATCTCAGTCGACTGCTGGGGCCCATTTCTCGAAAGCTTGTAACTTGTAATACAATCGGAAGTCCTTATCTAACTGATAGTGTCAAAAAGAGACTTCCACTTGTATTAGAAGTTACAAGCTTTTGAGAAATGGGCCTCTGGACGTAGGCCTCTCCTATTAACTATAATACGCGTTAACATATTAAGTAACAGGCAATAGCCATAATTGCCACGCCACGCGATCATAAATCTTCTATAAATAAAGGAATGGCCAGTGACACTTCAATCCCTTAGTCGACTCTTACGACACCCGCAGGAGGAGTTGGGGAGGTGACAAATGTATATTTACTGCTATCGACGAGATAACGGCTAAAATTATATAAAATAACAAAATAACAAGTAGTAAATAAATATGTTGTGTTTGCATTATTGCATCATACTTCTACTATCTAATCTTCAGATTTTTATTTACTTACTTAGATTGATCCATACTTACCCGAAACTATTTGTAAATAGGTATATTAGGCATCTACATCGTACGAGCCCAGATTTTGGTAATTACTTTATTTATCAATACCCACACCACCCGTAGCACCCTGCTTTTGCGCCGGATGGCCCAATACCGGCGGTAGACTGCCAGATCCATAGGGACTTCAACGGCTGCAGAAACCAATATGACTGTGTATTAACGCGACAAATCCCTCTGAGGAGCTAAGCCCGGCAGCCTTGCCGACATACGAGTCTAGACGAGTAGTAGAGTAGTAGACCATCAGCCCGACTGAGGCTCTAGCAGTTACTACTAGAACCAGGTTTGACTCGCAAGTATACCAACCCGACAGATCTCTCCAAAATGCTTACGATATTGGACCCACACCACCCAAAGCAGTAATACTAACACCCTGCCTTTGCGCCGGATGGCCCAATACCGGCGGTAGACTGCCAGATCAGAGTCTTCAAAGGCTGCAAAAACCAGTATGACTATATACTAACCCGACAAATCTCTCTGAAGAGCTCAGTCCCAACGCCTTGCCGTCTAGCACCTTCTCTCACGACTAGAGCCAGCAGCATCAGCACCCTGCCTGCTGGGGCAGGTCGCACCCAGTACCCGCGGTGGTAGACTGCCACACCGACCGCTCCAGAGTCTGTGGTGGCTACCAGTGCGTGGAACCATGGAGGTGACGCCTCGAAATCTCGGAGCAAGTCTGTTAAAAAGGATCTGTTGTTGTATAACTGATTCATTGATGGATCTTCGAATATCTGAATACCTGATTTAGAGCATATTAATAGATGCAAGAACAGAGAGGCGAAACTGTCACGTAAACAAAGGTAAACACAAAATTTTTATTCTTGTAATAATGGAATATTTTTCGTAATCATATTTTAGCAACAAACGGGTTATAATCGCGTAAACTTATGTTTAATATCCTAACGCCCGCCGTTAAGAACCGTTGTCATTATATAAGTGATCATCGTGAAAGTTTAATTCAATATTTTCCGTTATCCTTGAATAAAGTCGTGGCCGTATGTACTTATACAGTGTGTTACCATGACCCGGGCTTTTACGAAAATAGGTAATAATACACATTATAGTTCGAGAAATATAAATTGAATGTTTATTTTTACTATAAGTAATATAGGTAGAAAGTTACCAATTTATATTTCACGAACTATACTAGCAATCATTTTCAAATATTAACAGTTGACAAATATTTAAATTAACCATCAGATATATCGTAGCGTGTGGAACGTCCAAAAATATCTGAACACGCCTTTATTGCCATAACGATAGAAGCGTGTTCAGATATTTTTGGGCACTTCGGGCGACTGTACGGTTAATTTTATATCCTTCGAACGATCAATGTTACGTGTGTACCTCTCAGTTGTCAAATACTGCGATTGGCTGCGATCTGTCATTGTCAAGCGCAAATTAACGATTTATTTTAAAGTAAATTGGTAAACACTGAACTTTTCTTAGATTTCTTTTAAAATTTGAATTTTTCATCAATTTCATGTTCACGATTTGGCTAGAAATGTGCATTTCATTCCACGGTTTCTATAAAAGCTTGCATGATGGTAACACACTGTATAAGTATGGTCAATTTGTTCAGTCCGATGTATTTGCTCGCGACTGTAGGTACAGTCGAGGAAATTGAATGTTTAGAACTTTGCGGTTCTAGTTAATTAAGTTGTGTTATAATATACTAAGCATGTCCAATGTAAAGTGAGCCATGAACTGCTAAACATTCAATTTCCTGGACCGTACCTATTTACTCCGGAAAATTTCAATTATCCGGCTTACGGGTACCTATTTATTTTTGGAGCATACGATTAAGTATTGGCAATGGCTGACAAACAAACAGACACACAAGTCATCTTACAAATGGTTTGTTTCCTTTAGAAAATTATACGGTACCTCAAAACATTGCCGCTCGTGAGTTCGCGATATAAACGCCATTTATCTTATCATAGGTTTTGTAAGAGTTATTTCTATTTTAGGAATCCCCTATGACATCATGATGTTGAATAATAATGTTGATGACTATTCGAAGCTGAAGTTATTGTTGCTAGGCCGCAATTTTTATTATAGGCATCAATTTGTGAATAATAACAGAAAGTTATAATATATTAATTGATAATTATTATTCAGTAGGGTTATGTGAAGTAACATATATTATGATTAAATCGGCTTACCTTTGAGGGGTGGAATCTTGTGGTATGCGTCTTCATTCTGCAATAAACAAATCAGTCGAGTACCGCCATAATACAGTATGTATCACATAGTAGAGCAAAGAAAGAAACCTGTGAATGTATAAGTCATACTGACCAACTTTTACTACCGGGCCAACGCCGAAATCGCGAGAATAAATTTGACTGTCCCATACAAAACGGCAGCATGTATGGGACAGTAAAATTTATGAAAAGGCCAATTTTTTTTTATACATTCACAGGTTTCTTTCTTTGCTCTACTATGTGATACATACATACTGTATATAGGAACCGCCTAGGAACTAAAAAATATCTGAATATGTACCCCCCTTTGAATATGGGGGTATACCCATGGCATGTTTCTCTCTCTCTGGTGGGCCTGGTTTACAGCCCCTGTGCAAACAAGCTACATTGGGCTAAATAAAATAATAAATAGAGTCTGGCAAACGAAAGATGAGAATGAGTTTTTTACTGAACTTTTTATATGGCATCACAAACTGAATTGTCAAACGTGATTCTGGCATTCGTTCGATTTGACATCCATTGTTCGCTTTCCACAATTACAACGTTTTAAGGTGTTTATGATGAAAAAAACTATGAATAAGTAATGTTCGTCGCGATTTGCCGCGATTTCTCATTCTCATCTTTCATTTGCCAGACTCTAAATAAATATCTTGGGACATCTTACACAAATCGACCTAGACCCTGTAAGCTCAATTACTTAAAGGTGCATAGACCAAACGAGCATTCGCTCATTCTATCCCCCACTCTACGAAATCAACGAATATCGACGAATCACGTTTTATGTAACGAACGAATTTCGTAGTGGGGAGAGAATGAGCGAATGCTCGTTTGGTCTACTTTTGGCTTATGACAATTGTAACGAATTCTACACCGGATCAGACGAAGCATCAGGGCCACGTTATTACGTGGCCTATGTATATCAAATTAGGTTTAAGTTGTTTTTATTTGCCGCAATTTTTAGTTCGCATTGGTTAGGTTTTTACTGTTATGCTGTGAAACTTAATAGAATGAACCAAAAAAATAAATAAATATGTAATATATAGATACATATAGGTACCTATTTCAAATTCAAATTCAATTTGAATTTGAGTTTTGAATTTGAACATATACCTACTTAAATACAGACACAGCCATGACCGAGGAACAAACATTTGTGATAAAATACATAAATAATGCCCTTGCCGGTATTCGAACCCGGAACCTCCAGCTTTGTAGGCCCTGCCTACGAATCACTACCACTACGTAGGCTGAAATTAAAAATGTACCAATAAACTTATACACGGTCAAAAAACATAATATGTTTATATTTACCTGCTTCAAAACGTCGTATATGTTACATATATCTTCAGAACGTGCGATGCGTATGAGTAATTTATCCTCACGCGGATAAGATAGTTCCTTTGCTTGACTCTCCATAATGTAACACAATAATAGTACCAACACACTAACACAATCGCAAACAACAGAAAACGCTACATTGGGGTGGTGTGCAAAATGACGTCATTTTGCACACTTCTCCATTTTTATAAGATTTTGACCAGTCCAGTTGCTATTCGAATAGACCAGGCGCGTTTTGCAAACAAGACCAATAATTAGTACCTACCTATATGACATAGCCTGCCGTGTGGTGACGGCAGTAAGAATACATTTGTCACCAACCCAACTCTTCCCACCAGCGACTAAGGGATTGAAGTGTCACTGACCATTATTTGATAGAAGGCTGATGATGGGCAGCAGCGTCATCATAGTGGACACATTACTGCGATCGCCAACTCTCTTGCCAAGCTTGGCGATTATGAGTATTACCTCCTAATGCGCCTATACGCATAGTTAATAATCAGTGGACTGAGATAGTCTTGATGATGTGATATAGCCTAGCAAACAATTTTAGTTTCTTGGTAACAATAGAACACAATTTGGTTGTGAACTATTGCCTAGACTCAAGAGCCGGCTTTCTCGCACAACGTATCAGCATTGCCATGCAGCGAGGAAATGTCAGTATCCTCCGTACTAAGCCACAAGGGCCTAGTTTAAGATCGAGGTAGATCAAAGGATAGTTTCATTAATATTTTAAAGACAAACGGGTCTTAATCGCGTAAACTTACCTGCCTGCCTGCCTGCGACCACGGGTGTAACGTCATGCCCGAAACGTCAGGATATAATTAAACGTAAGTTTACGCGATTAAGACCCGTTTGTCTTTAAAATATGAGTGATAATCGTGAAAGTTTAAATCAATATATAGTTTCATTAAATTGTAAATGAATACAGTCAAAGGCAAAATAAGGTACATGTACAAATGCTTAAAAAGATGTCCCAGTATACTTTAATTCTATGTAATAGGAACGGCGTAACATATTTATGAGAGGATTCTTTCGATACATATTTTTGCATTTGACTGGGCTTATTTATTTGCAAATAAAATATGTTGGTATTCTTTCATGGGACAGGAATATTAAATTGGGAAAACACAGTACGTAAAATATATACACATGGCAAAAAAGAAGTCGTCAAAATATATTTTACTCAGAACAATAGCAGTTAGCAGAATTTAAACTTTTCTTTATAATTAAACGTGTCACGTCACTACGCGCGACATGTTTCGGAGAGCCTAAGAGCTAGGTCTTCACTATCAAGCACTAGTGTGTCTGTGTAGTGACTGAATTCACATGAGTTTATTGTTTAATTATTTATAGTTATTAAGTCTCACGAAAGTTAAAATTTAATATAGAGTTAACATTATTTTCCGTCTAAAATGTTCTTAATCTTATCAATCTCCAGTCGAAAAGCGGTGTGATGGTCGGTTGCCGTGAGCCGCTGTGCTCGGAACAGTCCATACAACGCTGATGCCTCGGTGTTGATGGGGTGCACGTTGAAATCCACGTTCGAGATCCCTTGCTCGCCAGCCATCTGTTAATCATGCAATCGAATTAATTTGTGTACTATTTCTATGATTTTATACATATTGTGATTTTATATCTTTTTAATTTTAGTTAATGTATATAAGATGTCTTTCTTTTTCTCTTACTTTGTTATCTGCGACCCCGCACTTTGTATTGTAAACGAAATAGTCATCGGGGGTGGTTTTCTATTCATATAAATTGTCGCATATAGCTTATAATATGTAAATAAACATCTGTCTTATGTCATTTATAGCTCATACTATGTAAATAAATATCTGTCTTATGTAGCTCATAACATGTAAATAAATGTCTGTCTTAGTATGTAATTCTTAAGCCTAAGACTTTAACTAAATATAAGATTGATTGTTCCCCAATTAAATTATTCCGATTCCTTTACTTTTTGTACATTATTTGTCCATTGTATATTTCGTGTAATTCATTTAAATAAATACTATCACACTATACGCTATAACACCCAGCGCGCACGCGGCTTAAGATGCCCGCGACTTTGGGCGCTCGCGGATTATCGCGGAGTGGGGATAACTAATATATATACACGCGATCCGCGAGGGCTCAATTCACTCACGCATTCACGCATTCACGCTCACTTTATCAAGCGCTAATCACGCGCTCACTAACCAACTAACACTTAACCTACTGTAATGTTGTAATTGTAAACAAGTGTTTTTATTTAAACATTTCCCTAAATAAAGTCCCTGAGCCGAGGTAGCCGCGGTATCTGAGTCATCGAGCATCACGACAGTCTTCGTCAAGAGAACGAGATACATCCACACCCCACATAAATATACAAATATTGATATTACGTTCAGGCAGCGATTATGGAGTTAAGTTTCGGGTACTCTGTGGTTTAGGACTTAAAGTTTCTGTACATGGCTGTGACCAGGGATCGAAACCTGTTTTTTTATAAAAACCTCGATATAGCTCAATATTTTAGAATGTTTTACGCTCTTTATGTAATATTCGACATTTTATGTAATTATTAACATCATATTCTTCAATTACTCAATTAACAAAAAAATTATAAGCCAAAGAACGATAAAGAACGGAATTCAAACCGTTCTTTTGTATGGAGAAAAAACTGGTATCGGATCCCTGGCTGGGACAATTCACAAATCTAAATGAGAAATACCATCACAATTTAGCATGTTTATGCTTACCCGGCAAAACTCTACGATCAACTGCTTCGCGAGGCCGCAGCGTCTAACCACCGGCCTCACGTACAAGCTCTGCATGTACCAGCTTGGGCCCCAGTTGTATGGCCTGTGGCCTATCATGGTCCCGACTGCGAGGCCATGTTGGAAGGCCATTAACGCGAAGAACCAAGGCGGAGAGTCGGTAAAACCGTCTGAGATCAGATCTGAAAAGAAGTGACATAAAAGTGTCATATAGTGAATTCTCTTTTTCGAAGAATCGCTAGCATACATTATAATGATAACGATACTGTAGTTGCAGACATATATTATATAGACTATACACATACACGTACCGTAGTACGGACTACTGAACTATCCACGCGTGCGTATGCTTGGGAAACAAGCATACGCGCGCTAAGATAGCTAGCATAGCTTTACCATAAAGATAAATTTGCAAGTTTTTTTTAAATTATTTAATAGACATACCTACCTATTTAACACTTAGTACGACAGCTAAACTATCAATTTTCCTAGGATAGACGATTATGATTAAGAATATTATTTAAAACATTAAGAAGAAGTAAAAACAGTAGCACATACCTTTCTCTTCAAGGTGTCGGCCATCCAATGTACCTCGTATTTCGGATATTTCCTGAAAAATAAAAGGAGATAAGTAATTTATAACGTTTTAAAATTGCTTAGCAAATAAGCTCGTATATTAAATATGCTTGGCCTATTTTTTTAAACGTCTCTTAACTTAGCAAGCCGATAAGTATAGTTAGTCCCTTTCTCTTTCAGTCTTATCATAGTTTTATAAGACTGAAAGGGACAAACGATACTTCTCGGCTTGCTAGTAAGTTAGCAGACGTCTATGAATAAGTGGATTAGTCGATATGAATAAAACACTGCTAGAGTGACATTCAGATTCTATTGTTGGCCAACTTCCTTGATCACTCATGTGTCGGGCGTAAGCAGAACAGTAAAGAATTGAATATTATTCCTACAGCTCCACTAATTTCAAATGAAACTACGGTTTACCTTTATCATCTTGCTCAGTTCTGCCATATCCTCTTGTCGCGCTAGCTGCACTGTAATGTCTGCAAGCGCCTCATTTTTACTGTGAACCAAAAAGATAATAATATACGCATTTAGAGATGACATTATGTGGTCAGATGTTGGCCGTGCCGTGATGGCAGTTGGCCACAGCAGTATGAATACATTAATCAACACCCCAATTCTTCCTGTCAGTGTCGGAAAAGTCGACTAAGGGATCAAAGTGTCACTGACAAATCTGATGAGCAATCAGCGTTATCATAGTGGATAAGCTACTGCGATCACCAAACCACTTGACCGCCGTGGCGATCCAGATGTTTACCTCCTAATGCGTCCATATTACTAATAGGTCTTTTTCCAGCAGTGAACTGAAACAGGCTGATGATGTGTGTTGGCAAAAATTTTTGGAAGAAATAACGTATACGTTCAATATGCCATACATTATGTATGTATCAACCAAGTTATCCATCGGTGGCCTAGGTATGCCTTTTGTAATATGACCCACCGATGTACAGTTAAGATCCTGGCTGTTGGTAAAAGTATGCCAAAATAGAATAGCGTGAAAAAGATTATGCGACTGGAAGGTATACCGTTGGTACCAACCCTAAAGACTCGGCAACTTCAGCAACAATTGGCGGAGTGACCCTCAAGACGTATGTCCCGTCCAAGTCATCGCTGATGTCAGGTTTGAATTTCGCGAAGAAAGCCAAAGCCACAGAGTTGCTTGGAGGGAGGGACCAGTTCAGCTGCGCATTTTCTTCTAATGCTATCTGTGAAAAAAAAACATTACAAATAAGTAAAACTATGCACAAATTACGCTATTGTCTGAGAGGGTTTCAGAGCGTGAAACCTGAACGGTTTTCGAAGTCACCGAATAGATCACTTTCAAACACTATTTCTCTGTTCTAAGAACAAAGAATAAGAGAGACTAATAGAGTGTGGAACCAGGGTCGTTGGTTTTTGAAGTCTCTAAGCACATATATTTGAAATTAACCTCTCGTGTACCGCGATTTTTTTTCTTATAGTTTTTCCGTACATGGATCCCCGTTCCGGCATACGAGCGCTTAAATGCAATTTCTACCTGTTCCATTTTTGATGGTACACTTCATTGAACATTTATATATTGTTGTTGTGTTGTTGTCAGCCTCCGTAGCCTAGTTGGTAGTGACCCTGCCTACGAAGCTGGAGGTTTCGGGTTCGAATCCCGGCGAGGGCATTATTTGTGTATTAATTTATCACAAATATTTGTTCCTTGGTCATGGTTGTGTATGTATTTAAGTAGGTATCTATTTATATGTATCTATCTATTATATATCGCAGCTTTAAAAATAAACCGTCATAACTCAAAAAACGTGAATTTTGGGAAATCGAGTTTAAAGTTTGAGAAATTGGTCAATCTATTGCATTTGTTACTACATTGTGTTAATGTGTTAAAGTATTATATTAATTGCGTTGTTCATAGTGTCTACTTGGATATTACGTTTAAACTAAAACGAAATCAGTGTGATAAATATAATAAATTGAGCTTAGAAAAAACCCTTGCCGAAATATGCCGTTTTATGACAAAATATTTTTTTAAATATGATTAATATAATGGCATAAATCAAAAAAATCGACGGTTGTTACTGTTAAAACGATATAATCTGAAATGAACCATTTAGTTCCAATAAATATTTTGTCATAAAACGCGTTAACTTCGAATTTACCTGTTTTTTAATACAAAATGTAAAATTAATTTTACTAATTTTTTTATACAGTAAGGCGATATATCGAAATGTCTCTCATCATGAGCATCCTTCCTATTCATGTATCGGATCATAATTGAAGTTAGCCTCTTTAGCACAACTTGAATCGCGTGATTTGAACGTAGCAACTCATGCCATCTCTCTCATTAACGCTATTTTGACGGGTCTGAGAAAGAGACCGGGTAAAGCTATGGAAAATATTGCGTTTTAGTACATTAACTCAATTTTTGTCAATTTTGAGTTAAGGCGGTTTATTATTAAAGCTGCGATATATCGTCGCCTGGTATCCACATCACAAGTCTTAATTGAGCTTACCGTGGGACTAGGTCGATTTGTGTAAGATGTCCCAAGATATTTATTTATTTTATATACCTATAGCATGAAGCGTTTGAACAGAAAGATACCAGGATTGTTGACAACGCAAGCATATATTTAATGGAGTCTTGCAAACAATGTAAAATTAAAAGTACCGCAGCTTGGATCTGAATGTGACCTGGTCAGCTGGACGTTTCTCGATATGATTAGGGCTGCGATCCGTCCGAGCTTCCCCGGATTTGTCCTAGTTTAAAGACGAGAAGGGGCTCTTCGGAGACAGGTGTATTTTCAAAAATGACCTGGGAATACCCGGATACCAAGAGGATAGTGAGATTAGTCAGGAAACAACTCATTTTATTTAAGTACCATTTACGAATACATGTTATTGTATGCAAAGTGAAGTCTGGGAAAAATAGGATATACGCCAAATGCCCGGGTTTTTAGAGTCGTTGTCCTGGCTTTACAAATTTCAAGCTGGCAGCTCTAGCACTACTAATACTGACCCGGCAAAGGCCTCGAAAGAGCGCGGTCCCCACGCCTCGCCGACTACCAGACTACGAGAGCGGAGAACCAAGGGGGCTGGCTCTCGAAGCCGAGCAGATCTGGTTGTACAGCTTGTATTCTTGGTTATTGGAGTGATTAAAAAAACCACGGACATGATCCGAAACAGTGCGGATTTAAGTGTGACTTAGTCAACTGGGAATTTGCTAAAGACTCATCCGAAAAAGCTAGGAGCATCAGAGAAATATCCTCCATTCTGAATTCTCGGATTGCCTGGCTACTAGAGCGGAGAACCAGGGGGGCTGACTGTCGAAGCCGAGCAGATCTGGTTGCACAGCTTGTATTCTTGGTTATTGGAGTGATACAAAAAACCACGGACATGATACGAAACAGTACGGGTTTAAGTGTGACTCAGTCAACTGGGAATTTGATAAAGACTCATCCGAAAAAGCTAGGAGCATCAGAGAAATATCCTTTCTTAATATACCTTCTCGAATTATCTGAATACCTTTGGATCTTCAGTAGTCAAGTAGATACTGACCCGGCAAAGCTCCCGAAAGAGCGCGGTCCCCACGCCTCTTGTATTCTTGGTTATTGGAGTGATTCAAAAAACCACGGACATGATACGATACAGTAAGAGTTTAAATGTGACTCAGTCAACTGGGAATTTGCTAAAGACTCATCCGAAAAAGCTAGGAGCATCAGAGAAATATCCTCCTGAATATACCTTCTCGCATTATCTGAATACCTTCGGATCTTCAGGTTATTGGAGTGATTCAAAAAACCACGGACATGATACGAAACAGTGCGGATTTAAGTGTGACTTAGTCAACTGGGAATTTGCTGAAGAATCATCCGAAAAAGCTAGGAGCATCAGAGAAATATCCTCCATTCTGAATATACCTGCTCGGATTATCTGAATACCTTCGGGTCTTCAGTAGTCAAGTAGATACTGACCCGGCAAAGCTCCCGAAAGAGCGCAACTTAGTCAACTGGGAATTTGCTAAACACTCATCCGAAAAAGCTAGGAGCATCAGAGAAATATCCTCCATTCTGAGTATACTTTCTCGGATTTTCTGAATATCTTCGGATCTTCAGCAGTCAAGTAGATACTGACCCGGCAAAGCTCCCGAAAGAGCGCGGTCCCCACGCCTCGCCGGCGCGCACTCCCGCGCACCCGCAGCGCGCGCAACAGCAGCGCTCGCCCCGGCGGCGCAGGCCGCGCCCAGTAGCTGCGGTGGTATAGGGCTACGCCGAGGACGGGGGAGTCTGCGGTTCTGGCTGAGTCTGCAGGTCTGGCTACTAGAGCGGAGAACCAGGGGGGCTGGCTCTCGAAGTCTCTGAGCAGATCTGGTTGTAGTTAATATTTGTAGTTAGAATGTTTGTGAGGAATTATTTGCATGTTTATTCTAGAATAGAGAATATCGACATTTCAAGCAACAAAGCCTCTTTGTCACTTCATTTAAGTACGCCAATTAGCACTTAGTTTCTTTGAATTTTAGAAGGAAGTCTCGTGTCTGAAGTACTAACTAATTCAGGTTATTATACACAGATAAATGCCGATTCACAGAATTGGTTTTATAAAGATAACGCTGTTATTTGATTTGGGGTTAAGTAAGTTTCTCTACCCGTATTTGTGATATTCATATAAATAGGTATAAGTATTTATGTCCTTAGCCCGGCATATCGGCATAACAAATAAAAAAAATCAAAATCAAAAATCTTTTATTGTTTATAATCCAGCGCGAAACTTACAACTGCTAATGTCTCCTTGTAAGTGATTTACAGAATAACTTGTGCTAGGAGGTACCTACCGCTCTTCCATTAATAATAATAATAATAAAGCCTTTTATTTCCTTATAAGATACAGGTTGTTGTGCAAAATAAATTTGTATGACATTTTAAAATTAAGGACCCTTTTGGGTGTAGGCCTCCTCCAAACTTTTCCAGTCTGTCCTGTTCTGTGCCGTTTTGATCCAGCTTGGACCCGCGGTCGATACAATGTCGTCTTTCCATCTGGATTGTGGTTTACCGCGTTGTCTTGTACCTTGCGGTCCTTGCCATTCTGTAGTCTCTTTGGTCCATCTCTGGTCTTCTAGTCTAGCTAAGTGACCAGCCCATTTCCATTTCATGGATCTTGAGTGTTCTAGGGCATCTATAACCGCTCTTCCATTACTACAATTTATTACTTAATTATAAATAGTAAACAACTGTTCTAATCACGTTCTAATATAATGTAAATATTAAAGTACTTTTAGTAGTCTA
This sequence comes from Thaumatotibia leucotreta, assembly GCA_025490895.1. NCBI lineage: Eukaryota > Metazoa > Arthropoda > Insecta > Lepidoptera > Tortricidae > Thaumatotibia > Thaumatotibia leucotreta. Next base: position 541 of record JALPQI010010034.1, on the reverse strand, counting down.
CTGATAGCTCATATTGACCTAGACGCCGCATAAAACAGTGATCAGTGGAGGATGCGGACGAGGAGAGTCGACCCAAAGCAAATGGGACTAACGGTCAAAGACGGACACGTAGTCTAAGTAGGATTACTACAAGTTTAAAATTGAAAGAAAAATTTAAAGATATATTGACAGAGTGATTTAAGTACACATTGATTCGTCGCTCTAATCAAAATTAACTAACTAGCACATCTTATGTTTTTCCCAACTCGCGGCCTGTGTGGATCTCTTTGTGTTAGAATTTATTAAAAAGAAACGGCCAGTTGCGAGGAGACCGCGAGTTGCCGCCAAATACAAGATGTGCTAGGGCCGCTGTTCATGTTAAAGACGCGCATAATTTTTTTTCCTTAAATATACATTACTTCGTTTGGAAATTCCCCACATCACAATCAATACTCGCAATGTGATGATTCATTAATACAATTTTAACATACTTACCCCCATAATCATAAACGTCTGCTAACTTAACAAGCCGCTAATGATTGTTTGTCCCTTTCGGTCTTAT
>JALPQI010010033.1:0-32864 GCA_025490895.1 Thaumatotibia leucotreta | reverse complement strand
CGTTTGAGAAAGGTACTCGCATCTAAAAGTATTGGTTGTGCTATAGAATAATAATATGTCAATGTACCACAACAATTTAAACAATTATTTTCAGTGCGAATAAGGGCCTAACACAGAAATTATCAACAATATGCGTATCTGTTGCTTTATTTACGTATTAAAATCTATATGTTATGTAATACATACCAGTCAATTTAGCCGTTTGTTTGTAAACATCGGTTGAAATCGGTAATAGTTTTCCGGCGGAAGATTCGCTCAAACACCTGATATCCACATTGTATATAATTTCCCAGGCATCTTTACGAATGTTTTTGTTCATATTGTTTATTTACAAACGATTTTCCTTGAGTAAAACACTTGTATACCAGAAATTTTGTAAAAAAATCGGATGTATTCGTTTAAGAGGCAAAAATCAAATGTTTTGACACATTGTTTGACAAGACAATTCGTGTTGTTACACATAATCCTAGTTCCACTATTTAATCTCTACATTTTTTGTTGAAGTATAATCCAGTCAGTGAATTAAACGGATTTTTTATTTTGTGTAGTTTTTTTTTCAAGATATTTATTTCCTGAAATGACGTATATACCTACGTATAAGATGTATACTAATAGCGTGTAATTTTTGATTTAAGTAATTTTAGGGGAAAATTTTCTAGGTTAAATCGAGTTAATTTTGTTCTTACGGTCTTTGAGTTATCCAAAAAAATAATTTATTTGTTCCCTTGGTATAAGTAACGTTCTTGCAAGAAAGTTACTGACGTAAGTAAGTATGTTAGATATTAGGTAGGTAAGTACCTAATTTTTCTTGGACTTGTCACATTAACTCTTTGTGTCACGGGTATTTGTCACCAGTCGTTCAAATATAAACACTAATTTATTCATGTTAAGATTCGTTTATAATTATACTAGGTGGTTATTATAGTTGACCACCAAGACGAAAAGGGCTAGTGCCATAAATTAGTAACTGTTGGTCTTAGAAAATGCACAATCTTATGATCCTCCCGGATTAACGTCAAAGAATGTTTTTTTTTGATAACTCAAAAAAGTGATATACCAGGTTACTCCGATCAACCTATTGAGCAAGCTGTCGATTTTAGCAAAACTAAATAAAATAAAAAACACACACTTGCAACTACGAAAGGTTTTTGACGTTTCAGCGGGAACCTCAATCGTTGCTTTCCTAATTTCTTACTACGATAATTTGTTTTTGGTACGTAATGTAATTTCTCATTCGTACTGTAATAATCAATGTATTTTAGTTTCTGTGTTTTTAAAACTCATAAACCAGACGTCAAGCAACAAATAAATGACAGCAAATATTTGTTGATTCCTTTTTGATGTAGTGAATGTGCGGACTAACGAATTAATTCTCATAATTGAAGGCTTATTGAATTAGGTGTGAAGCATAAGGCTGTGTGTACTTTGTATATTAAAATTTGATTTAATTTAGGGATGAATTTGCGGCCATAAAAACTTTACCAACAGTATCATGCCGTAATTAAAATTAAACAAAAATCATAAAACGGTTTTTATCAACCATCTACGATTACAAACTAATAATATGAAAAACCGGCCAAGAATATGTCCGAGAAAAAAATTATATTTTATTTTAGTACTTTGTCGATGTGATTAGTATGTATACCCTTACAAAATTCAAAATTTGTAGTACTAACGGCCACTGAGATATGCTGCTGACAGACAGACGGACATAGCAAAACTATAAGGGTTTCTTGTTTACTACGGAACCCTAAAATGATACTTACTGGTAAAATACTTCTTTAAGAAAGGAGGTGCTATACATTAAAATATGAACTTGTTCACATGTCGGATAGCAGAGATATGATCACTGTACGAATGCTCCACGGTACGAATACTACCCACTATTCCCTATTAATTTACTGGTACCCCGAGTAGGGACTAGGGACCAACTCCCCATACCTACTCGTATGCGACCATAAGGAAAAATAGAAAAGAAAACACAAAGGTTTGTTTTACAATTTTTCGTACATTAATTATGTATTATTGTTTTTTTTTTTCAACAAAATATCAGTTACCGAGAATCGAAATCTCCGGTATCCAGGAAAATTACTTATAAAAGCTGTTGCTATAAAAAAACATAATTTTAGAAGGCGAAAAGGAAACTAGGCTTTTAAACTTACTTATAGAAGGCAAACGATTTCTTATTTGAAATTAGTATTCTATTCGATTCTAACATCGGGTAAGAGGGGACAAAGACAGCTATTCATTTCACGTTGAAATCGAGCTATTCTCTTAAATTGGAAACCCGAGCCGCACAAAGTGACATACATGCCATGGCAGTCTGACAGGATGAACTGGCGCGGGACGGGACTAGTGCAATCGTCTACCAATGAATAGTTGAGCTTAGGACACACAAGGAGAACCATAAAAGAGATTATTGATTTAAGTCATAAGAACAAAATAAGGCTGCAAATAATTCTCTAATTTCAAGCATTCATATATTACGGTTACCGCTTAACATTGGGTGGGATGTGTGTTTATTTGCCACCAAAATAAAATTCATCAAAATTATTTTAATACAGCAGTAGAAAACTCAAAGGGCAAAATCTCTTATAGACAAAGCTATTTCGGAATCGAAAATATCAAAACAACCCGTGGGTATACGTAAACGCCAGCACTGGATGAGCCGCAGCACGCTTGCTCTTGTTGAGGAAAGAAGGATATTAAAAGCTTCCGGAGCAGACATAACGTCACTGAATGCTAAATCAGCGTGCATTCAACAGGCTTGTAGGCGTGATAAGAATACCCACCTACAAAATATATGTGCCAAAATGGAAGCGCATGCAAATCGGTACGAAACCAGACCTTCACCATAAGATTCGAGCCATCACCAAGTCGCTCACAAGTAGAACTTGGGCTATAAAGATGCTAGTGGAGAAACATTGACAGAACTGCATGCTATATCTGAAGCCTGGAGGGTATACTGCTAAACTTTATACCACGATTCAGAGGCACATTGTTTCGCAACGACAGCGCCGGAACCTTTTGGAATGGAACCTGAAATTTTGAAAGATGAGGTGAGAGCTGCCATTAAACGCCTTAAAATTGGCAAGGCAGTGGGGAGGGACCGTATCCCAATAGAAGCCATTAAGGCATCGGGATAATATGGTGTTCAGATTTTTCGCACTCTCTGCAATAACGTCTAGCAAACTTGTGAATGGCCGCAGGATTGGGTGCATACTATCTTCATAGCGTTACATAAGAAGGGGTCCACTAACTATCGCCTAATTGCACTAATATCCCATGCAAGCAAAATCTTTTGCACATTGTAAATGAGCGGTTGAAATCGTACCTGTCTAGAGGAATATCGCCTGAACAGGCTGGTTTTGTCAAGGGAATGGGCACCCGAGAGCAGATTCTAAACGTACGCCAGATAATCGAAAAATGACGGGAATTTAACAAGCCTATTTACATCTGCTTTGTAGATTTCTCAAAGGCGTTCGATTCAGTAAAATGGCCGAAACTCTGGAGCACGCTGTTGGACATGGGTACCCCAAAACACCTGGTGACGCTACTTCGTAACTTTTACGAAAGTGGAACAGCCTCAGTAAGAACAGACGAGGTCTTATCCGGTGATTTTCACCCCAGTGCGGGAGTTCGACAGGGATGTATCGTTTCTCCATTACTGTTCAATACCTACACAGAGCTCATAATTAGGATTGCTCTCGAAGGCTGGGATGACGGTATCACCATAGGAGGCAAGACGATCTCAAACTTGCGGTAGGCAGACGATACCACGCTCTTCGCAAGTAGTATTGAGCACATGGAAGAGCTCTTACATAGAATGGAACAGGTCAGTCTAGATTTTGGTCTCAAAATAAATCGCAACAAAACCAAGATGATGATTGTTGATCGTGCAAACAACAACTCGCTAGAGGTTACGCGAATTGCGAATTGTGAGGTAGTACAGTCGTATATTTACCTCGGAGCACTGATAACAAATAACGGTGGTTGCGTAGACGAAATCAAGAGACGCATGGCAATATCCTCTTCCCTGGGACCCCCGCAAGGTGTTGACGTGTTTACCTTTCCGCGCTAATTATTTTTGCAATACTTTATAATTTAAAATTCAAATTTATACGCGCAATATAATAGGAGCGCATAACCTATCAGCGGTGTGATTTGCTGTAGTGCGCCGGGACTCTAATACAACTCACCGCGCTGTATCTACTACGCCCGCACGGCTGCATGTGTGAGTACCTACGTCACCCTATGCACTGCATAAGCTACGAGTATCTGCTACGCCAATTGCTACGCCGGTTTGTAGTCGCTAACCAACTACTACATTCTGCTGCTCTCCTGGTATATCTGGCTACGGAAAGGCGGTGACAGCGCATGTTGATTATTATTAGTCTGCGTATCGTTACTGTGTAGACGTCATCGCATCTGCTACACTCATCTACTACGCCGGGTGCTACGAACTGAACTGTTGCATTAACTGCTGCGGTGTTGTGAGTAACGAATATGGCGTCTAAGGTAACAATATTTAGAGCCGATAGTTCGGAGATGATCTGCAATGCGTGCCATGAGGAGTTTGCCGTTGGCCAAGAGTATATCCAGTGTATGGTAACTACGTGTGGCCTACTATATCATCATAAATGCAACAATAGGACACTTACAGCGGAAGAAAAAGACACGTGGGTGTGCCCTGTGTGTTGCGCAACACTTAAAAAGGGTGGTCGTAATTGTGATACCCCAGTCGGGACACCGATAACCCTTAAGAATATTGCATGCAGAAGTAAAAATATGGATGAAGCGCTACACTTGACCCCGCCACCCGCTGCAATCGGCTCGACTTTATTGACGCAAGAACTACAGCAGGCTCGAGATCAAATGGCCACGCTCTCTCAACTGCTAGTTGATGCTATGGCTACTATTGCGAATTACCAGGCTGCGCTGGCGGTAAGTGCTGGGAAGTTTGAGGAGGTCTATGAGCGTTTAGCAAGTCTAGAAACGGCGTCAGCGCGGCCCTGTAAGTGTTGCGATGTTTGTCTGTCGTCATCTGATACAAAAACCGTTACAACTAAGTCAAACCCCAGGAGAAAGCGCAAAAAATCCGCTGTGAAACGAACACCGGTTGGTGAGCCTGAGCCTGAGGCAGGTAGAGCATCATCACTGAAGCTAGTAACACAGGATGGTTCCTTGCCTCAAGTGTTGCCTGGTGGGTCGTTAAATGATCACGGCGCGTGCAAAGCGTCGTCCGAGGATGATACTAACTCTTCCGGAGCACCTTCTGTCTCAAACGAGTTATTGAACTTGGAGCAGGCTGAAAACGTCAACGATGGAGAGGAAGCTGCAACTGAGGATTTTCAGGAGGTTCGTAACCGGAAGAGGCGTTTTACTTCAGTGCGCGGCACTGCAGGTCCTGATGTGAACCCCCTAAAGGCTGTGGAGCAACACAAATTCATTCATTTGTGGAACATGGTCTCGGGAGCTGATGATGTACGTGCGTATCTGCAAACATTGAGCCCGGAATCCGCCTTCACAGTTGAAGAGCTCAAGCCGAAAGGAGAATATAAATCTTTTAAAATAGGTGCTCCTGCGAAAGTGTACGATGTTTGCTTAACTGCTAGTAACTGGCCTGACAATGCTAGGGTGAAGGCTTGGTTATTTCGCAGATCACAAAATATCGGAAAGTCAGTACAGAAGTAAAGAAAGCCCTCAAGTCATACCAAAGCAGATTCTGAATGTTGTGTACCAAAATGTTAGAGGCCTCAAAACGAAACTGAACTTTTTTAGGCTCAACATGTTGGCTCTGGACTGCGACATTGTGGCTGTGACTGAATCCTTTCTCACTGATGGTATTGAAGATTCGGAGCTCTCATGTGGGGGTTGGAGTCTAATGCGTCGAGACCGAGCCACCGGCTCGCGTGGAGGTGGAGTGTTGGTCGCTGCTCGCCCTGGGCTAGACTTACGGCGGAGGCCGGAGCTGGAAACGCGAAGCGGAGAAGATTTGTGGACCTCTTTTGCTCTGGGCGACGTGGCCTGTCATGTCTGTGTGGTGTACATTCCTCCAAGTGCCTCTGACGATATTTATATGTGTTGGTTCCAAAAAGTGGAACAAGTGCTAGAATCACTGAATGGTGTAATCCTTATTAGGCGATCTGAATTTGAACCCCTTATATACATCACAAAATGTATTATGTTATTACAGTTATTTTTTAGCTATGTGCGGTTTATGTGATAAGAATGAGGTGACGAATGCTCGTGGGGGAATGCTAGATGTGGTACTGGTGTCAGAGAGTATTCGTGGAGTCAGCGTCTCCGAAATTGGAGGAGGAGGTTTGGTGCCTCGGCGTGATACATACCACCCACCTTTGGATATCTTACTACCTATCGTAAGTGTAGCACGTCCCTCTTCGGCTACAATTGATCCTAGCAATGTGGATTCGCGACAAGACTGGAACTTTGCAAAAGGTGACTACATGCTTCTTTATGAATTGTTTTCCAAAGAGAGATGGCTGGAAGTTTTTTCTGCCGATGATGTCAATGTTGCAGTAGAATTGTTTTATAATCGAATTTACAAAATCTTCGATGAGTGCATTCCCAGGAAGATTCGATCGAAGTCTGCTAAAAGGAGTTTTCCAGTTTGGTTTACAGCCGATATAATTGCGGAAATTGCTTTCAAGGCTAGACTTCATCAAAAGTGGAAAGCTACAAAGTGCCCAAAAGTATACGGACAGTTTGCTCTGCTTAGGACGAACATTAAAAACAGAATATCTCTTGCCTATGACAGTTACTTAGATAGGATCCAAAGTAGAGTCAAGAGTGATCCACGCTGCTTTTGGCAGCACGTAGATAGTCTTAGGTCGAAGGGTGGGTTTGTGTCCGAGGTATCGTTTGATGGGAAACAGTTTTCTGGTGTTGAAGCTGCTGTAGCCTTTTCTAGATATTTTTCCAGTGTCTTTTTACCAGACGTTCCGGATCTTGATTTGAGTTTGGTTAATAAAGAGAAACAAAAAGCTGTCGTCCATTGCATCAATATACACAAAATCTCTATGCAAGAAGTTGAAGCTGCTGTAAGGCGACTGAAACCCAGCAGTTCCGTTGGGCCTGACACTTTGCCAGCTTACATTGTTAAACGCTGTGCAGAGGAGTTGAAGTTCCCAATACTCTTCCTTCTCAACCTTTCCCTTTCAACTGGAATTTACCCACATCCCTGGAAGGTCACTAGGGTAAGGCCTATACCTAAATGTAAGGATAATTCCAAAGTGGAAAATTACAGGCCAATTGCTGTTCTCTCCACTTTGGCAAAATTGTTTGAGTCCATATTGCATCGTAATATATCTGCACAAGTTCAGCCATTTCTTTGTGAGTCCCAGCATGGTTTCAGAGCTGGTCGCTCCGTTGATACAAATCTTTTAATCCTGACTGACGCCATCTCGGAGGGTTTAGACAGCGGCATCCAGGTCGACGTCGTCTATTTTGACTTTCAGAAAGCCTTCGATCGCGTGGATAATGACATCCTATTGAATAAACTTGACGATATTGGCTTTTCTCCTAAGTTGATCACTTTGTTTGCTAGTTATCTACGCGATCGGCAGCAATATGTTAGACATGGTTGCTTCGTTTCGGATCGATATCACACCCGTTCGGGCGTCAGTCAGGGCTCCATTTTGGGACCTCTCTTGTTTAGTCTTATGGTCAATGACCTAGAATCTTTGGTCTGTAAAGCTAAATGTCTTTTGTACGCTGATGACCTCAAGCTTATTTATGGTGTGAAAGATGCTGCTGATTGCATAGCCTTACAGAAGGATATTAACTCCGTAGTAAAGTGGAGTATCGATAACAAGCTGTCGTTCAACACATCGAAGTGTTGTGTTTGTACGTTTGGGCGAAGTTCTGCTCCTATACATGCGCAGTATTTTTTAGGCAACGATGTTATTAGTCGTGTTTTCTCGGTGAAGGATCTAGGTGTCGTTTTTGACACACATCTTACGTTCCACGAGCACATTCGTGCTCTTGCTAGTAGCTGCTACCAGAGGCTGGGTTTCGTGCTCCGTAATTGTAAGGACTTTCATGAATCTGGTGTAATAAGGCTCCTCTTTAATTCCTTGGTGCGAAGTAAGTTAGAGGCGTCTTCCCTTATTTGGAATCCATATGAATCTACATATGTGCTACTCCTGGAAAAAAATACAGAAGTCGTTTCTTAGGTTCCTGTATAAAAAAAGGTTTGGATATTACCCATATTTATATCCCACTAAATTCTTGCTCGGTTGCCTAGGATTCACTTCCTTAGAAGTGAGGCGTAATAACAACCTCCTCATCACTGTATGCCGATTTTTACGCGGGGAGTCCGGTATTATCCAACTGGTGGATGATGTAGTGCGCCTGAGTGTTCCGGACGTGCCCCGCATGCCGCTGCGGCCGCGTGCGTGCCCCCTGCTGGCGGTACCCGCGGCGCGCACCGTGTCGCGCCGGAGTGCGCCAATACCAAGGGCTCTCTCGCTACTTAATACTCTCTTGACATCCGTGCCTGAATGTGATTTGTTTGCGTGGAGATGGGTAGATGTGTGTCGAGAGTGTTTAAGGTTTTGTGAGATGATGGACAATAGGCAAACTACTGTACGCTAATAAAATGTAAAACTGTGTAAATTCATATTTGTGTGTGTTGTTGTCCAATCTAATGTGTTTTAGATACTTTAATTATTGTTATTATATAAGTAATCTGGTTTCTCGGTGTATTGGTTCGCTGTAATGCCGATGTAAACAAATTGAATAATAAAATAAAAAAAATATCCAGTTGGCCATGGACAAGCTCAAGAAAATATGGAAGGACCGAAATATCACCAAGGCTACTAAAACCAAATTAGTCTAAAGACGCCCACGTCATACATCATGCCCATTGTAAAATATTACCATGTCGCAAGTCAAATCATCACCTTTTTAGGGTTCCGTAGCCAAAATGGCAAAAATGGAACCCTTATAGTTTCGCCATGTCCGTTTGTCCGTCTGTCCGCCTGTCCGTCTGTTCACAGCTTAGCTCAGTAGCCGTTAATACTAGAAATCTGCAATTTGGTACAAATACATATTAATCATGCCAACAAAGTGCAACAAAATTAGAAAAAATTAAATTTCGGTTACCTCCCCAACTAGTGGATGATTATTTTTATTTGGTGTAATCCTATAGTGTGGGGTATTGAATAGGTCTCTTAAAAAGAACGAAGAATACCTAAGGGTCTTAAAAAAGTTTTTTTCGGATCAATATTTTCGGAGATAATCGCTCCAGAAGAAAAAAATGTGTCTCCCCCTAACTTTTGATTCGTAGGTCAAACAATTATGAATAGTGGGCTTGTAGAGTACTTTGAAATAAAACTAATTCGAACATAATCGGCCCAGCCGTTTTTGAATAACTACGGAACCCTATACTGAGCGTGGCCCGACATGCTCTTGGCCGGTATTTTTTTCGAACTGTCAAACCGATCACCACTAAGAAGTTTAATATTATAATTATTCACAAAAGTGACGTCGCATTTACGTACTGCCAAATGACCTACTCGTTCAAGTTCTTTACATTTTATTAAATATAATTTATGTATAAAAATTACTGCAATGTACATTTTAGTAATAATTTCTTCGTTTATTATGTCGTGCATGATGTGACATAATTTATTTTAACTACAGTCATCATCGCTATTGTCGCACCTGTCGCTGACAAGAGCTGCTCTGTACGTCCACAGCCTTATAGCATCACAGTTCGTTAGTTTGTCTTTTTGTGTGTTTTCATTGGTTCCACAAAAAGCCCCAACGCAGTTGCCGAGCTCGCAAAAAGTGTATGAGTCAGATTCAATAGAACATAAGTCGTTTATTGAATTTTCAGTGCAGTTCCGATTTTTGATGATTTATAGAAACAGTTAGTCAATATGGAAATTAGACGATTAGATGTGTATTTTGACCTGGTCCGTTGTTCAAATCTTGTAAGTATTTGATCCACTTCCCGATTTCCGATAGAGCTGTAATTTTGCACATTATATGCAATAATATCACGGCGCTGATCAGGTGATGGAGTTGGAAGGTAGTCACAGGAACTGGGGAATGAAACGACATAAGCCTATCAAGTTGAGGCTCGTTAGATTCGTTTTTGCTGAAGTAGCAATAGGCGGAGCACATTGCACGCAGAGCAGCCTGAAAAAAAAACAGCCTGTACAAGTCCTTCTGTTTCAATGTAGACTTACAGCCGTAGATGAACAGTTTGTGCGCACCATTAATATATAAGATGAATAATTTTAACTTAAGTACATGTTAATAATTTCAAATTAGATATTAAGGACATGCGTGGTACCACATACTTTCTAAACGAGTTTGTGGTACGCGGCCCGCGCCGCTCGACCCCCAACGAGTTCGCCTCAGTTGCACTGAGCAAGTACATTCGTCGCGCTACTGTAGGGAATAATATTCGTAATACTGTGACCTTTGGTCTGCCCGAAGATCTGAAGTAGGTAGACGTAATATAGTAGATTAATTATCTTGGGTCAAAGAGATGGAATGAAATGAACTTGACTTTTATATATCTTGCATAATTGCGATTCGAGTGATTCCACGAACGGTTGGAGACCTCTTAAGTGGTATTCGGGTTTGTCAAATTTATTTATTGTTAGGTCGAGTCCATATACATGTATATATAGGTATACATATTTGATTTCTGTTGCATTGGACTAAGGTAAAGAAACGGGTACATATTTATGAACTCGACAGTACAATTTTGGACGCATACAAGTATACGCTTCTATTGATGGTATATAAGCTTTGTCGCAGCATAGGATTAGACTGACACTATTACTGATATTTATACAGTGTTTGCGAAACTAAGTTATATTGATTTAAACTTTCACTATTATCACTCATATTTTAAAGACAGACGGTCTTAATCGCAGCCACCCGTGGTCGCAGGCAGACTGCCTCCGACCACGGGTGTAACGTCATGCCCAAAACGTCAGGATATAATTAAACATAAGTGTACGCGATTAAGACCCGTTTATCTTTAAAATAAAAACTACTAAGTAAATTGTTGAAATTGTTCTCTGAAAAAGAATCTAAAACCTGTTTTTCAAGCAATAAGTCGACCATTTAAAAAAGTTTGCATGAAATTGTATACAATTGTTAACAATTTTCGATTTCATAGAGGTAGATATAGTTCTGTCTATATGAAATCTTATTTAAGTATATTTCAAAACTCTATTATCAGATTCGGAGGTCTCGGCATACGTCAAATTTCTATTTTAAAAATTACATGACTGTTTTATACAACCATGATTGTTTTTATTATAATGGACCCCGTTATGTGATTTTAGGCACATAGAGAGTATTTTTTATGAATTAAATAAGAACAAATCTGGCACGATATATACTGTTCCGCACATAGCGATATTTTTGTACTACATCGAGTTCGTAGACTTTGCTTGAGGCAACGTCTTACGACACTTAGCGAAATTTCCCTATCACTATTATTATTGAAACATGTTATATTTTGTTTTATTGAAGGTCTTTCATAAAAATAACTATGTAACAAATATGATAAAAGTGTGTAAATTTTCGTAATAAGTTATTTTAACCAAGTTAAAAATAAGACACATAGAGACTTTGGACGACTGAAACAAAAATAGCTACATATCGACGCTGGAAAGGAGAAATTGGATAAGCGACACTTTTGAAGATATTGAGTTATATACACCGTTAGAATCGGCGAATTTTTCTGCGTCGAATGAGCTAGGTTTCGTATCCATCTGACAACATTTGTGTCGCTTATCCCATTGGTGATTTAGAGAACTTTCGACCATTTTTTATTACTAAACGACTTGCTTTTTGACAACTTTTAGCAAATTGGAGATTAGATAAAATATAATTCAACATAATTAATCTTGGATTATTTTACCCATTCGTCATGACAAGTTAAATTTTACTTGGATATTTTTGCTGTGTAACAATTAAACTTCACTTGTCGGTTAGCTATTTCTACCTGACTGTATGATATGTTCTCATGTCGTTTGGACAATTTTACCTTCATCTTAATTTAAAATTGAAGACGGTTAGACAATATTACTTGACTATGATATCTGAACTACTTATTGGCGTTTATCCATTTTTACCTACATTTATTTATGAACCATCTCCTTCACATATCCCTTTTTACTATTTACCTACTTTTTGGAATAATGTTATAACAAATCCTAAAACAGTTTTTCTTTTTTCACGTGTAAGTAAATTCGTTTACTAGTCACGGAATGTTACTCATGTAATTAATATAACTAACTATGAAGTCTAAAATAGTTTCTCATTTTAAGTATGTGGATATTTTTAAATGATATATTTATGCTATTTTATCAATTTATATATTTTTACACGAATATAAAATAAGCCACTTGGGCAGTTAGATAATTTTAACGGGATACATTCGTTATGTAAGTCTCGGGTGGACCTTTTTACCTTCCTTATTTCTTACACAAAGTGTTGGTTAGATAATTTTACCTGAATCAATTTTTCCGACCATTTTGCTTAAGCGACAGTAAATCATTAAATAACAATTGAATACGTTAAATAATTAAAACATCACATAGAAAACATATTTAAGTCCATAAATAATGCTTCAATTATTTGATTTGGCCTGCTGATTAATTTAAATGATTTTTTTTCGAAAATCTCGGCGGTTTTTTGCTTCTCCTGTAAAGTACGCACTGTGTCGCTTATCCAATTTCTCCTTTCCAGCGTCGATATGTGATAAATTATTGGTAATATATAGTTTTCTCGTTAAAAAACCGAGATTTATTTTTATAAAAAAACATTTGTAAACTTTGTTTTTATTCAATAAATTAAAAAAAAAAATAAAAAAAAATTAAAATACCTATTTTAAACTGAACATATTTATCAAAATAAAATACTGGCGTACTTTGAGTGAACAAGATTCAAAATAAACAGTTTTTTGTGTCTCCTGTAAAGTAGCAATAAAATACATAGCGACTTTTGTAGGAACAGCGACGATTTCTGGTCTCGGAGTATAGCCAGATCTGTGCCTATCATGCCCATAGCACGTTCTCCCTCGTCGGCATGCCCTCTCAACCTTCAACTTTGGCACGATACTAGAAAGCTATTCTGTGAGGTTGTCTATCATGCCCAAAAAGCGGCGGTTGCCTCTCTGGCCACGTCAGTCTTAACCATATCACTCGTTGGGCTTTTGTAAGCGCTAACGATCCGGCCTGGCGCGTGACGATAACAAAAAACCGAACGCTAACTCTTGTACCGTGGAGATTGGCACGGCCCCTTATTTGGGACGCTAGGTGCATGGATACCCTTATTCCATCTCATGTTTCTTCAACGTAAGTGAAGGTTGGCAGGGCGGCTGTAGTGGCCGAAACACCAAAATGCGGCAAATATCTTGCTCTCGCAAATGGGCATATATTTGTGCCGTTTGCTGCAGAGCCCTTAGGACTGTGGTGTCCAAGAACTCAATAACTGCTTTGTCAGGTAGCTAATAAACTATGCGAGGTCTCTGAAGACCAAAGAACTGGCTCCTAGCATATACATACATAGCGGGAAAACGCAGACGGTATCGTGGGAACCCTTACATAGGGTTCGGACCTGGCCCCTATACAACAAAATTTTACAAGCGTACAATTCTACAAAATTGTATAAAGTTCCTTACAAAAAGTTGACAATTTTGTAGAATTGTACGATTGTAAAGTTTTGTGGTATAGGCCACAGGAACATTAGGTTATTTGTAAATATTATTTTTAGTTTTTAAACCGTTTCTAAGTCTACTTATATGAACACCGCGTACCGCTGTGATAGGTAAGTGAAATGTTGTTACCTTAGTAAAAAAAAAGTAAATGGGTAAAATTCTGTTAGGTATTTAGTAATAACAAGCAATGTATAAGTAGTTTTAATAAAATCCAATCGCAGATTTTACGCGTTAAAACAGGATTGGATTGGCCCTATTAACCCGACCCTCTTTAATTGGAAAATAAGTGTGCTCCTTTCTCGCCGACGCCGTAAAAGTGCCAATAATTGTACTCACATTCCGACTCAAAGAACCTAGAGGCTGAAGCAATCAGACGAAAGCATCGTAACCTAACCGCTAATTGCACTTTTCTAGTTTTTAAGTGTACTTAGAATCAGCAGACTCAAGTGGCGATCGGATAGCAGAAAAAAGAAAGTTCCGATAGAGGGTGAACGGGGGTGAATTCGCCCGCCTGCGCGGCGCCAGACTCCCCTCCCGCCGCACCGTGCCCGACTTCAGTCAAAACCTACCTTCGGGGGTAGAGCACGCTGCGAACGTTTCATCAGTTTTTAGCAAAAATGCGCTCATATCACGCTCATGTATGTGTATAGTGAACTGTGCTGCAGTGCTGTGTTTTGTGTGTGCGTTGGGATGTTTTATACGTAAGTATGCCGTCTGAAGGCGGGTTTGTGTGAAACTTTTAGTTTTATGTTTATGTTGTCATAAGTTGAAAGCGTGTAGTTAGGTTAATCAGCGAGAGTGACTTGTGCATCTTTTAGTATGTGCACTGTATATGTACTTTCTATATGTATCTACATCTTTAAATGCAGATATGTTTGCCGTCATGAGAGAAATCGTCACAAATTCTGAATGATAGGTACAAATATAAAGAATATCAGGTAGGTACTTACTGAGCTACAGACATTTAGTAAATATAGTCTATTATTTATTTTACAGGAATAAAGTTCAATAATTTCAGCGTGAATAATATGTGTAAATTGCCATTTTTTGTAAGTACCTTATGTTGAGCAGCAAATAGCGCGAATGTCGTGCTGTACATTTCGTCCATAAAAAGATGCTAAGGCGATTTCTCCATTCAGCAAGGATTCGGTTTTCTAAGCAAAATACTTAATATGTTAACTTGCATAAAAAAAGCCAACGAATACATGTTCATTTTAATAAGTTGAAGACATTAAAACCGTGTAATCTAAAAAGTTGTTTCAAATAATTGCTATCAAGTCAAATGATCAAACTCTAAAATATAAATAAACTAACAATAAATAAACACAAATATACACAAATCTGAATGCATGGTTTCAAACTTTATCTTTCTTATCTAATTAACAATAGATACTGTTTTCATTCCTGTGTAAATTAACAATGATATATCGCTGCTAGCACAGTGGTCGTTATACTCAGATGGGATAGCCTTACGTAGGTACTCGTACTACGATATGAATAGAAATGTATTATCTGATGTCTTTTGATTTGGCAGGAATTATACTATACACAGTTCTGTGAAAGATGCCGTCGAACTGAAATGCATTAATATCATCAACAGCCACAATCATATCGGCAAAATAAAGTGAAGTAGCTATGTTACTCCGTTGTAAAGTCGGTAGAGAGCAAAGAACGTGTATTTGTAGAACGTTATGTGTCTTGCGTGGGTTGCGAAAACATCTAAACTCAGATGTCGGTACATTGTTTCGTTCTCAATATTCAAATAAAGATAAGCAAAACTTTATTTTGTTTATATTTACGTCATACTCGTACATCAAACTCACATTTTAACGGCATACGGGTCTTAATCGCATAAACTCACATCTAATAATATTATCTTGACCTTTGAAACATATAACGTTTTATCATAATAATTGTAATACCATTATAACTTGCAAGTCATTAATTAAAAACTTATATTGACAAATCATTTCCATAATGTAAATAATTTAGTTCCCATTAGGGATTTCCTTTGTATTCACTGGTCATTTTAAAAACAACATGAACATAGGAACATGAAAGGTCATTACTAACTGGACGTTGTCCGTTCACACATCAAGTTTTAATTACTCCAACCCTTTCATAATCCAGAAAAGTCGAATCCGCATTAAACAGAATACATTATCCCGAAACAAGGGTACTTTAACGAAAGTGGTGCCCCTGGGAATCGAATCCGTTTTTCGGACACGAATAGCCCAAATCGAATTTAAGGGAAGCAACATGAGTCCGCTGGTTTTATACGTGGAAATCGAAGAAAAAAAGTCGGATTTGTTCTGTTTTCTGTTGTGGAAGTTGTAGATTTAATACGGCCATATATTATAAATATTATCGGTTGTGGTGTGAAAAAAATTAAGTTACACATTTTTGGCGTTTCATTGATATCGATCGTGTTAGACGTAAAGTATTAATCGTAACACCCCGATAATCGACATAATAACACACCCAAGCATATGGTGACGGCAGCAAAAATACATTTGTAACCACCCCAACTCTTTCCGTGGGAGTCTTAAAGTCGGCTAAGGGATTAAAGTGTCACTCATTATTTATGTACCGAAGATTGATGATGGGCAGCAGCATCATCATAGCGGACACACTACTGCGATCGTCAAGCCACTTGCCCGGCGTGGCGATTATGGACAATTACCTCCGAATGCGTCCATGCGCATAGGCTTAGGAGAGGCCGTTGTCCAGCAGTAGACTAATATAGGCTGAAGATGTGTTACACCCAGCTGTCAACTTTATTGCTATAACATTATGATTGCAAATGTCGATTATTGGCGATCTGTCGGGCATTGGCGCCTCTATGATACTGTAATTTAAATTTCATTTCTATGTTTTTCAGAGTAATATCCTATTTATACAACATATTTATTGTACGAGTATATTCATTAGGGTGGTCCACGACAGTATGAAGAATTTTTTTTTTTAAATCTTACCTCCACATGGCCTCATTTGTTCTATTATATAAAAGTAGTCTTTATACCAAATTTGAGGTAATTTGCTGATTATTTACTGGTCGCTCAAAACGGTTACATTTTCGCTGATCTCATTAATCAAAAAATTACACTTCACTAAAATTCTAAAATTGAAGCAGCATATGCTTAAATGAGTGAGCCTTATTGAAAATCTATAGCTAAAGCTATGAAAACTCACACCAGTTAAAAAAAAACCCGGCCAAGTGCGAGTCGGACTCGCGCGCAAAGGGTTCCGTACCATTATCAATTTATTATTAAAAAAATACAGTTAAATCAACCTACCTCAAAAACTATAGGAGATAATTTTATCAAACCAAAAATCGTTGATAGAGTTTATTAATGTGCAAAACATATATTTTTTTCAGAATTTTATATCGCGTAGTTTAAAAAATAGAGGGGGGGGGACACATTTTTCAGACTTTGAGACCTGATATCTCGAAAACGATTTGCTTAAATAAAAATGTGATGTATAAACCTTCATATCATTTTCAAAGACCTTTCTATTAATACTACACACGCTTATGTACAACTAAAAAAAAAATTCTATCCCTCAGTTACATGTATGGAGGGCCCCCACCCCCAATGGTTTTTTTTACAATTTAGTATCACATTCCTGTAGCGGTTTATACAACACATATCCTTACCAAATTTCGTTACTGTAGCATTTATAGTTTCCGAGTAAATTGGCTGTGACAGACGGACAGACGGACAGACGGACATGACGAATCTATAAGGGTTCCGTTTTTGCCATTTTGGCTACGGAACCCTAAAAAATAGGGCAGATTTTCATTTCATACATTTATCTACTGCCAAATTGTCGAATTTTGAGCGACCTCTAAATGATGCTCGACTCTGAAAATCGGTATACCTACATTACTTTTTGGGGACATGTAAAATAATAAGCCCTGTGGAGCGGGAATATAAAAAACATTTTTTTTGATCTACCGTAATATTCATATTTTTGCTTGATTGTGCTAGTTGATGGAACTTAAACATTAACTGTGCGCTCTGATATTTTCTCAAAACTCTTGTAGACCTACAGATTTTGAAATATATACTCGTTATGTTCGAGCACAGGTATTACATAAGTATCTACTCACATGTTTTGATTTTTGCGATAAACTCTATTGCTATGTAAAATAAGATTGATGACATGTAGCTACAGCTACATGAAGTATTTAAGTGGGTATGGAACCACCTTGTTTGTGGACGTCGTCAACGATAGCGTTTCCAGAGTTCTCGAGCGCACCACTGGACTATTATGGTAATTAAAGGCACTCGTTTTCCCTTACCCGATCAACAAGTATAATTGTTCATATTATAGGTATATCGATGTCAAACAATTCTTTCGTCGACCGTAGGTTCAATTAGGGTAAGGGACAAAATGTCGAAAATGAGTTAAGTATACAGTTTTGTTCAGAATTTTGCGCTCTTTCGAATGGTATATATGAAAAAATTCTAGCTTTAAAAAAATGTTCCTTACCCTACTTTTTTTTAGGGTGTACCGGATCAAAATAGCTCCAAAAAATAAAGTAATTACAAAAAAATTCTACACAGCTACTAAAAATTAGTGTAATGTACGTAAGCAACCGAATTTAAACAAGGTAACCGGTCTTGCACTTAGGGAATGACCCTTACGCGGTTTATTTTTCATGAGAAAATAACAAAATTGTTATTACGCTAATAATTTTGGAAACGATAAAAAATATTTTGCCGATACTTTAAAGTGATTTGCGTGGATATTGAAATAATTGTTCCTTACTTTAATTTGCTCGCATAGTAATTTATACGA
The DNA here is from genome assembly GCA_025490895.1 of Thaumatotibia leucotreta. Lineage (NCBI taxonomy): Eukaryota > Metazoa > Arthropoda > Insecta > Lepidoptera > Tortricidae > Thaumatotibia > Thaumatotibia leucotreta. Next base: position 14,344 of record JALPQI010010033.1, on the reverse strand, counting down.
TGTGTGCGTTACGCTAATTTTTTGTAAGTTATGCTTAAACTCGGAGTAAAATACTTCAAATGTACTTGACAGAATTAATGAATAATTTAATAATTATAATAAATATACTTAAATACATAGACAGCCATGACCAAGGAACAAATATTTGTGATAAATAAGGACACAAATAATGCCCTCGCCGGGATTCGAACCCGAAATAGTGTAGCTTTAAAACTGGAAGTAGATTCAAAAGTGCTTATTTGAATAAAAAAAGTTTGCGTTGACTTTGACTATGTTGTGCAGAGTTGCTGCTAGGAAGATTCAAGATTTTGTAGAAATCGTTACACAAATCTACGAACAAATAAAACATGGAAGCCGCATGCCATACTAAACTGCCTTTCACAAACGGTCCTGAATTTTAGTTGACAAATTTCACCACCTCTTCAATGCATCACGGTATTCACGGTATTGAATTTCCATGTCAACCTATATAAACTTAAGTCGCCATTTAAAAATAGTTGTGATTGGTCCATCAAAGTTTTCATTGACCATACCTATTCTATAGACATTTGTCAAAGATGTTGCGCCGAAATATGCGCGGTGTTAAGAAAAGCGCTATGTCCAGCCCATCTTGGCACATTGAACACGTTACACGTCCATGTTACATAATTATTGGTCGCAGACACAATTGATCAAATTCAGATGCATGGAATCTATTATGTAGAATCGCGACAAGGCATGAACAAAAAATTATCCTAATTAAAGGGGTGTTCTGTGCAGTATGCAAAATATACAAACTAAAATCAATTTCACCATTTATTTCCCAATGATACGCCATTTTTATTCCATACATGCTTATTAAAAATTACAAACAATGCAAGTACTTATAATATCGAAGACTCTTCAAAAATTTAAATCTAATGTAAATGAATGAATAAAATTTGTATAAACAAAATCACTACCAATAAGTAATAATAAAATATGAAGTAGTTTCTTTCAACTCTTTACTTTGCCATCATTTCTTATCCAAGGCTTCCAATAACAAAGTTTATTAAGTAAATTATGAAAGGGAATTATAGTGTTTTCAACCGACTTTAAAAAAGGAGGAGGTTCTCAATACGACTGTATCCGATTTTGATGGTTCTTTTTTATTCGAAAGCTGATTCTCTATACCACGTCAACCGATTTTTATAAATCAATTTTTAACCGACTTCAGAATAAACCGGGCTAGTCCCGTTGGCATCAAGTTGGGGTCTGATCATGGGATCTTGGAGATATTGGTTGAAGTCGGTTTTTTTAAACGATTATTGATATCGTTTGTCATATAGAACTCTTCGATCGGGAAACATTATCATATCAGAGACCACGTCACCCATGGTCGGATTTTTCATGGCTATGTTTTTGGGGCGAATCGTGTCCTCGCAGTATATCTGTTGACCATCGCAGCGGCTGAAGCCCGCGTACCTCTCTTGCTGGCAACATTGCCCCGGTTTGTCTCCCCCTGACCCGCACGCGTTATCGCAACTTGGCACATGCTTTTCAGCTTCACTGACTACAGCCATGACAAATAGAAAGAGGGTAGTAATGCATCCATGATGAGCAACTGTTAAGCTTTCTATGCTGGATATTTATATTTTAAAGACAAACGGGTCTTAATCGCGTAAACTTACGTTTAATTATATCCTGACGTTTCGGGCATGACGTTACACCCGTGGTCGCAGGCAGACTCTGGATATTTATATTGGCTATAAAGGAAATTAACAAGGAAATTTTTCTTTAGGTTCAGATTTGTCTTCATCTGTTCTTTTTAATCATAGTTATTATCAGTCTGTGGGACATTTTGGTTAAGCTTAAAGTGGTACCGGTACCATATAACAATTAGAATATCGATAGGTACCCTAGTTCATAATCGAACTATTTCAGTCACTTTTTTATGTCTCTGGTTTCTATGGGTATATTCTCCTGCATGCTTAGAATTAGAACACATGATTGGTGCGACAGTATGTCGTAGCGAGATAGATTTTCCGTCTTTTACTTAGCATATTACATATCGATATGCGACATAATATTATTCTGATTTATACTAGTTAATTGAAATAACCCAAGTTATAATAATACCAATGATAAAGATCTCTTAAAACAGTAGAAATACATTATTTCTGTTAAAAAAGTTTATTATAATTTATGTAATGAATGATAAAAATGATTATTATTTGTATTAACACTGTCAATTATTTTAAGTAAGTTATATTCAAATCAAAATCAAATCAAATCAAAATCATTTATTTGCAGTAAAACATACTAATATGCATGCAAATATAGTTAAACATTAAGTCTGGCATGACATTACTTACTGGTAGTGCCAATGCCAAACTAATAATAATACAAAAAGAAAAAGTATGTCCAACAATAAGTATTCAATAATATTATTTCGCTAATAAACAGAAAAAAGTAATAAATAAATTATAAATGTGATAATGTCATTGCAGATAATCATAATAATATCATAATAATAATATTAAACTGATAAAGATCTGTTTAAGAAGAAAAAGTATATTATTTTGGATTATTTCTGTTTTAATGATTTTTAGATAATTACTGTGTGCTAAAACTATCAAACACAATAACTTACGTTTAACCTGAATACTCAAACGAGATTCTGATCAGCTTTATGTATGTATATGTCCTTGTTTATTTTTTGACAAGAAATAAATATTATTACGAAAATAATGATGTTTCATTGCAAGAAAAAACATAGCGTAGGTACAGGTTAGAAAATAAGACATTTCAAGTAAACCACACAAACAATAGGACATGGATTCCCTATAGACATTTAGACAAAATAACTTATTTTTTTTCTTATTTTTCAAAACGGATCATCCTTACGCTAAAACTCACGTAGCATATTTTTACAAATACACTATCTTACATTATTTTGCTTTAATTAAAAAAATCATTAAAATACCCTTACTTTATTATTTTTTTAATGTTATTGAATCTGTAAATCGAAGTCAAATTAGCGTAAGGGACATGACCAAAAATTGCTACGAGTGTAATCGACGTTAGTAATGAAACATATTAGAGTAACGGACACCAATTTTCCTTAATATTTAGTCTACGTAAACAAATACTATTTAGGCGGAAAGAGCACCAAAATATAAGAATACGTGTGAAATCGGAGCCAGGAATGGTCAAATACAATAAAAGTTATGAGCGAATAAGCAGAAAAAAAAACTTTGTCGGGCTCTCCTGTAAAGTCGTATTTTGTCCCTTACCCTAATTGAACCTACGGTCGACGAGGACTATTATGGTAATTAAAGGCACTCGTTTTCCCTTACCCGATCAACAAGTATAATTGTTCATATTATAGGTATATCGATGTCAAACAATTCTTTATTCAAGCACTTTGGAGAAGTCACATCTACTTGAAATTTTAATGTAATATTGTAGATCGGTTTTCGCTTGAGACATGGCTATAGTCGACGAGTCCACAGGCTGCACTATCCACGTGTTTCAGCTGTTTGCTAGTTTACCACCACCGTCATGGCATGAGTATATATTTTGAACAAAGACTTTTGCCGATGACTCGCCGTTTTTATCTTCTGTTTTTGCCCTTTCAAGTGGGATCGTGCGAGTGATCCGATCTTGAGGAGGAATATTTTCCGTTTCAAATACAGAAGCCCAAATGGCTCCATATTTTTCTACTTGCACAAAAATACACGGAACTGTTATGTTATTTGGCAAAAGCTTTTTGCGAATAACAATTAGGTAAGTGCCGAATTCTATGCGGCGTCACGAGAATGGTTTCTAGGGATTTACTGGGTGAGCTGCTGCCGTAAAAGCTCTCGTTTTTTAACTGCAGAATACACGGTTCTAATGTATTAATATGCAGAGTATAGCGTCGTGACTACGAAAACTGCCACTGTACCCATACTGGCTTTATGTTTTTATTGTTAAATTGAAGCCTACTCGTACACTTCAAGACACATGACTAATCAAGTCTTTATTAAGCTAGTTAAAAACACACGCACAATTATAACTATCCTATTTCTGTCGCAAAATAGTCACAGACTTTGTTCCGCGTGAGAATGAGAAAGGCCGGGCCGTGCAAAGGGCACACAAGTACCATTGTGACTTTGAATTGAACACAACTCAAAAAATATTTGATAAAACAATTACAGTTGTTCCACAAAATATGCAGATGGCAGCACCACATCTCTCACGCTATATCAGAATATGGTCAAAGGCGCCCAGCTTTATAACAGATTGCATATACTCGTACCTGAGAAATTTGAGCGATGGTCGCTAGGATGGAGTGGCCGAGTGTTTTAGACATCAGCTGCGAAAGCTAAAGACATGGGTACAAACCCCACCACCGGCCTTGGTAACCTCGGTATTCTATCTTAAGTATAATATGTCATCTCATATTTAACACATTGAGCGCGGGGAACTCCCGAGGGGAGTTTTCTGTGGGTGGTCCATTTTCGCTACAAGGCGGAAAAATCACGGGATCGGCTACGAGCGCAGCGCACTCGTCCGCAATGAAAGTGTTAAATAATATGTGTGTTTATATAAGGTGCCTTTGTTAAGACAATAAGAAAGAAACATTTAGGTACCTAAGACGCAGGCCTAGCTATAATACCATTCTGCAATCATATACAATAAGCGATAAGTCACGTGACTATAATATTGTATGGAAATGGTCACGTGACTTTTCGTCACATTTGTTACTTATATCGTTTACGCTTATCGTATACGATATTTGGCTAGGCCTTCTGGTGTATGTTTGAAACTATACACGTTTCGTTTCTGTATCAGGAATCTAAAGTTACACACGTTAACCTGTTTTACATGACTATCATTTAAAAAGTTCTACTGTAAAGATGATGATCTGCTCATATTCGTAAGCAAATGAATATTGATATGAACCGGCAGGAATAAATAAAATAATTACTTGTATTAATGAGTCTTTCAGTTCATGATACAGAGGTACTTATTATAATTATATTATTAATCCGATCCATATTATGGAATGATACTGAAAGTGAGCTCTCAGCTGAAGCAATCATGAGCTGATTAATGAAATTAACTTATGTAATTGTAATGGCAATAAGGAAAAAAGGCACAAAACTATTAATTGTGCTTCATTATGGATTCATTAATAATTTGCAATGACGGAGAAGATCAGAAGCGATGGAGCTAATTCGATACCATATACTAGATAAAATTGTATTGGTTGTTCTGAGTTTAAGGGCTTGTTCCGTATAGTTTTTTTTTTCGATGGGGCTGGTCTTTCAAATTAGCCGACGCTCCATTGATAATATTTTTCGAGAGAAAAAACTTTCTACGGCCGTTTTTTTAATCGGAGCACGATACCTGAATATGTCCTTAAACGAAGACCAACCATTTGAATTTCACTAATCACGAATGTATAATGATATTTAATTTCGTATTGCAAAAGAGAAACCTTTGTACAATAATGACTTATAATTTTGTACTACTTTGGTGAAACATAATTCGTTTTCACTGCTATAGTAGAGCAAAGTCTAAAACAAAGGCAAACGCTTGCCCTTAGAGTGTGGTCTACGGCAAAGAAGAAATTGGAGCGATATCTACATCGGGTGGCCGACTAGTTTTCTTTCGTCCAGCTAATATTTTTAATTTAATACATAGTAAGGTCAGTGCGGCTAAGTCCGGCATATTTTATTTTTTGACGTCATATGCGTCTTATACAGTTCAATTAGGGTCGGAAATCAGTTGGTAGACGGACTTTCGAGATTGACGGTCTTACCCGCATTTACCTTAGTACATAGCAAGCTGCTAAGTATTATTTGTCCTTTTCGCTTTTATAGACGTATTAATGAGACCGAAAGGGACAAACAATAAATAGCGGCTTGCTAAGGTAGGATACGTTTATGAATAAGGGGGTTAACCTTTAGTAAGAGACTATAACAGTTAGAAAAATGCTTTTAATTTGTTCATGAGCTTCAAAGTTAGAATTCATTCATTTTATGCTGGGATTATTTATTCGAAAGAAGAAAAATAAAATACATATTACATGAGCAGAATTTAAACTGTAGTATTTATATTAGTTCAGTTTTATGCTGCAATAACAGACGTTGATTGCTGATAAAAACTTCCAACAGGTTCGATTGAAAAAATGTGTACCTACATAATTAAAGGCCTTTAATGAAAACAAAATTTAACGTCATAATTTTTGTTACTAAATTTTTTTTGTGCTTAATTTTGTGTAAGGGCTTTTGGCAGTGAAAATAGGCGACAACCGACAATCTATGAGCGATCAATAACCATAGTTTGCAGATTGCAAATTTGCAGGCTTTTTCTACTGTCAAATTAGGTACTGCTACACATAGTTTTTATGACTTACTTTCGTAACACAATTGAGGCGAAAGTGATTTTTAAACGGTTTTTATTAACTTCACCGCGTATCAACTGTCGTCGATGCTTCAAATCTTGTGATCGATTTTTCGACCACTTCTACTGCACCGAAATCAATAAAATTCGGAACTCTTATCAAGTCCCCATGACAATGCAATATTATAATATTTGTATCCTTGTATCCTCAAAGCCTGATGCTGCAGACGTACTGCTTACCTTAACCGAGAGTGTTAGACACGTGAAAATGAAAGTATAGCATGTTTGGCATAATCAAATACTAACAGCCTAATCTTGACTTCCAACTCCTCACTCCTGATGATGCAGTACTGCCTACAATAACCGCAAGGTTTATCTTTTATCGATATCTTGATTTTAAGGAAGTTCTTTAGATATTAAGTAGAAACATGCGAATTTAATACTAACATCCAACTCCTCAAATCTGATACTCCAGTGTTACTGCCTGCCACAACCGCTAGGTTTAGCGATATGTAGATTTTGCAGTACTGCTTTAGATATTTGGTAGAAACATACGGATTTGATTATCATCATCATCATCATATCAGATGAAAGACGTTCACTGGTGAATACAGGCCCCCCCGCAAAGATTGCCATAAGGACCGGCCCTGTGCCACCCGCATCCAGCGACCTTCACCAGGTCATGAGTCCACCTTGTGGGGGGGCCTACCCACGCTACGCCTTCCGGTACGTGACCGCCACTCGAGAACCTTAACGCCCCAACGGCCATCGGTCCCACGCAATCCACGCGCGACGAGCCCCGCCCACTTCAGTTTAGCGATTCGAAGAGCTATATCGGTTACTTTGGTTCCGCTGCTCAACTTACTCATTTGTAATCCGATCTCGCAGAGAGACTCTAAGCATACTGCTGATAGAGTGACAGCGTGAGTGGTTCGCGTAGGGCGGGCCGTCGGGCCTGCGGCCCTCCAGCTGATAGAGTGACAGCGTGAGTGGTTCGCGTAAGGCGAGCCGTCGGGCCTGCGGCCCTCCAGCTAATAGAGTGACAGCGTGAGTGGTTCGCGAAGGGCGGGCCGTCGGGCCTGCGGCCCTCCAGCTGATAGAGTGACAGCGTGAGTGGTTCACGTAGGGCGAGCCGTCGGGCCTGCGGCCCTCCAGCTGATAGAGTGACAGCGTGAGTGGTTCGCGTAGGGCGAGCCGTCGGGCCTGCGGCCCACCAGCTGATAGAGTGTCAGCGTGAGTGGTTCGCGAAGGGCGGGCCGTCGGGCCTGCGGCCCTCCAGCTGATAGATAGACAGCGTGAGTGGTTCGCGTAGGGAGAGCCGTCGGGCCTGCGGCCCTCCAGCTGATAGAGTGACAGCGTGAGTGATTCGCGAAGGGTGGGCCGTTGGGCCTGCGGCCCTCCAGCTGGTAGAGTGACAGCGTGAGTGGTTCATGTAGGGCGAGCCGTCGGGCCTGCGGCCCTCCGGCTGATAGAGTGACAGCGTGAGTGGTTCGCGTAGGGCGAGCCGTCGGGCCTGCGGCCCTCCAGCTGATAAAGTGACAGCGCGAGCGGATCGTATAGGGAGAGCCGTCGGGCCTGCGGCCCTCCAGCTGATAGAGTGACAGCGCGAGTAAATCGCGAAGGGCGAGCCGTCGGGCCTGCGGCCCTCCAGCTGATAGAGTGACAGCGTGAGTGGTTCGCGTAGGGTGGGCCGTCGGGCCTGCGGCCGTCCAGCTGATAGAGTGACAGCGTGAGTGGTTCGCGTAAGGCGAGCCGTCGGGCCTGCGGCCCTCCAGCTAATAGAGTGACAGCGTGAGTGGTTCGCGAAGGGCGGGCCGTCGGGCCTGCGGCCCTCCAGCTGATAGAGTGACAGCGTGAGTGGTTCACGTAGGGCGAGCCGTCGGGCCTGCGGCCCTCCAGCTAATAGAGTGACAGCGTGAGTGGTTCGCGTAGGGCGAGCCGTCGGGCCTGCGGCCCTCCAGCTGATAGAGTGACAGCGTGAGTGGTTTGCGTAGGGCGAGCCGTCGGGCCTACGGCCCTCCAGCTGATAGAGTGACAGCGTGAGTGGTTCGCGTAGGGTGGGCCATCGGGCCTGCGGCCCTCCAGCTGATACAGTGACATCGTGAGTGGTTCGCGTAAGGCGAGCCGTCGGGCCTGCGGCCCTCCAGCTAATAGAGTGACAGCGTGAGTGGTTCGCGAAGGGCGGGCCGTCGGGCCTGCGGCCCTCCAGCTGATAGAGTGACAGCGTGAGTGGTTCACGTAGGGCGAGCCGTCGGGCCTACGGCCCTCCAGCTGATAGAGTGACAGCGTGAGTGGTTCGCGTAGGGCGAGCCGTCAGGCCTGCGGCCCTCCAGCTGATAGAGTGACAGCGTGAGTGAATCGCGTAGGGCGAGCCGTCGGGCCTGCGGCCCTCCAGCTGATAGAGTGACAGCGTGAGGGAATCGTGTAGGGCCAGCTGTCGGGCCTGCGGCCCTCCGGTTGATAGACTGACAGCGCAAGTGGTTTGAGTAGGACGTGCACTTAGACCTGCGGTCCTCCAGTTGATACTCGTATACAGAGAGTGTGAGTCTCTCGGATTCACGTAGTGCGTGCCATAGTGCCGTCGGGCCTATGGCCCTCCGGTTGATAGATTGCATGGATTGACCCTTTTAGGCCCTCGGTTCGCGTCGGACTTTCCGTCAGACCTGCGGTCCTCCGGTTGGTCGACTCAGAGAATGAGTTTGTATTTTATAGTCTCGAAATTCGACTTGTATAAAAATTTAAACTTGAAATTCTCAATAAACCAAATTGATTGATATATTCCTTATTGACAGATCTCTGTTATCTAAGGTACTTATTGTATGAATAACACGTCCATTTGAGATACTTCGGGTACCTTACATTAACCACGCCAAGCCTTTGGTTTTTATTTGTCAATCTAGATATTGAATTTAAAAAAAATGGTGTCGTATTTCTAAAAATATCTATTCAGCAGGGATTCGCCGCCCGTTACACATAAAATAATGTCCATTACGTTTACATATTATGTGTCGTGATTCGTGATGAAAGCGCGAGAGTATAAACGCTACTTAGCATGCATAATTGTATTACATATTACAAACAACATCGGTATAGTATCGGAAATTAACTTAACAATTGCACTAAAAACTTAAAAATAAAATAAGTAAAAAAAGTTTTAAGTTAAACGGTTTTTATTGCACCAAAAATTAGAAAATAAAAATTTGTTATAACTAACCGTAGATGCAACTTTCTGTAGATTACTCACGTGAAACTATTATCACTGTAGTTTTCCCAAGTCGGATGCTGAAAGCCACGTTTAGCCTCTATGACAGTGGATTAAGCGTTACCTAATCGGAAACTTTGACTAAACTAAAATAAAAACGTGGGGCGTTATTATGAAGAAAGAAACATACAAGTTCAAAATATGTAATTGTAGCTTTAATTTTGCAATTAATCATCCATCTGTTCCATCACTTCCACAGAGGTAAATATCTTTTATCAAGGCCAGAACAAAACTTATTACGCTATTGCTATCTTGATTTATATGTGTGTTCTTAAATAACTATAGTGACTTAATCACAATTGCGTACGCCCCACGTTTTTATTTCAGTTTGGTAAAAGTTTCCGATTAGGTAACGCTTAATCCACTGTCATAGAGGCTAAACGTGGCTTTCAGCATCCGACTTGGGAAAACTACAGTGATAATAGTTTCACGTGAGTAATCTACAGAAAGTTGCATCTACGGTTAGTTATAACAAATTTTTATTTTCTAATTTTTGGTGCAATAAAAACCGTTTAACTTAAAACTTTTTTTACTTATTTTTTATTTTTAATTAGGCCGCAGCTAAGTAAATTTTTTTTGCAACCAACCCAATAGATACATTGAATTTACCATGGAAAATCAATTATTCATATTTTTCAGTGTCTAATAATATTTATGGAGAAATGATACGGATAACCGATACCTACGAGTACCTTATTTCGGACTAATTTTCATACATTCTTAGCTAATATTATTTGATGATTTCGGGAACGGTTAATTACAAATCCAGGTAAGTACGTATCCCCATTGTTTATTAATTAATGTAGTTAAGTAGGTAACGGTATTCCTTTCCCTAAATGGTTTGGATCGCAAAGATGTTTTTTCGCTACTTTATGACTAAACCGCGTACCTGTAGATGTGCGAGAAATAGTATTGAATCAATTTTACTAGAAAACCATAAAAACTGAAAATATGTGTGAGTAAGAAATCCATTATAATATTAAAACACATTTAATTGAAATAAAAGTTACAATAAAATACTATATCGAAATTGATTTAGATTGATCGGTTTAGGGAAAAGCTACCTCATCGTTCAAGATATTATGAATAAAACATTATATATATTACATATATGTAAAAAAATATCGACTAAATGCAATACGCGGGTAAGTTACCCGTAAGTCAACTTTGCTTTGTGATTACAAAATTCACGAAGAAAGCCAGTTTAGCGAAGGTTGGTTAAGAATTCATTGCTTTACTTTCTCGTTACGGACTTCTAAGTATAAGATCAAATTTTAAACTTCGTCTGCATATTAGCAGCGAGTTTCAAACGTTGTTAGAATACAAAATGGATTTTTGGTAATGAATCCTCTTAATGGTACAGATGCCATTGTGAAATTTTAAACCGCTTTGAAATAATGGTTGTTTCATAGTAGGATGAAATCAAAATACAAAAAATAATATTCATCTTAGATCTTTCAGCTTATTTTATACCGCTATTATTTATTCAAATAAATGTTTGTGTTAGATAAATAGATATGCCTACTCCCGTAAGGCATGTTTTCAGTTCTTCAGTTGTTCTCATAATTATCTAAGTCACAAGTTGTATATCTCGGCTGAAATCATGTTAATAGAAACCAATTAAAATATATTTTACCTTTAAAAGTTGTCGCAAAAATAGTGGTGGTCCATGTAAGGGTCCATTCCGTACCGTAAATATTCTCGTTAGAAAAAGTACAAGAATTACTTTTTACCACGAAATGTAAGTTTAGATATACATAAATCGATATACAACAACAACAACGTGTTTAGATATACAACACGGCTCAAATGGTGTAACACAATCAAAACGATGAATAACGTGTAAACGATGTGTAGCACAGTAAAAGGACGATTAGGTAGTCACACGAAACGTTGACAGCAATCGTTCTGATTAATATAATAATAATAAAAGTAAAGTTCTCTATACTTTAAGTAGGTGTGTACCTACATTTCAACATTTGTCTTAGCTATATTCTTATAGCGAAATTATGATATTCTTTCCAAAAAAGCATCTTAATATTTTACCGAAAATATAAATTCAAAACCACGGATCTGTATTCGAAAAATAACGCCTTACGTAAATAAAAAATGGAATAGCCTCTATGGCACGATTAAGTAGTATATTCTTCAAGTAATTTCGTAACCATTTGCTGACGCAGAGGAGGTAAAATTAGATACCAAATATCTATCTCAAGTTTGCTTTGGCTCGAGTTTCCTGGAAAATAATTAAACATCAAAATGGATGCCTAGCGCTGTTCAGTTAAGTATTTCAAATATCTTCCGACCTTCCTACATTACCAGTACCTAATTTATCTTTGAGAAGAGTAAATATAGTAATTCCCCATGTCGCTGAGGCTCCTGAGTATTAGTCTCCCTTGTAAATAGGTTTCGTCTCCTCTCATAATTCATTATTGTAATTTGACGCATTAATTCTTGACAAATAGTCCAAGCGTGGGTGAGCTTGGAAATATTGAACCATCGCGTTTATTCAAACGGATTAAATTACGAAGTGTCTGTGCTGCAAGCCCCAGGTCATTCAACTGAAACACTACCTATGTCTAGACTTTGCACAGGAAGGAAACAACAGTCATCCGTACCTATCTGCCTATTCTACGAAAGGTTTTTATATTTGTTTCTTTATCACGTCCACATATGTCGCAATTTAGCACCGCCATCAAAAGTCTTATGAAGCATACTTTGAGAACATGGGAGATTTATATTGAGATTTATTTATCTTCATACAAACAAAATATGTTTGTTCTACATGTAAATAAATAAAAAATAATCAGATACATCGAAGTGTCAAGATTCGAAAGAAGACGTTGAAAAAAAATTCAAGCTACAAACAGTATTTGAATAGTTACGTTGATATTTATGACGCTATACAGGCACAAAATGGTTCTCACTACTCACTCAGTGAAAGTATAATTTACAGCGTAACCAGTATTTATATGGATCACATAAAACTTTCAAAGCATCGAGCTACGTAAAACAATACCTACATAGTCTTAATTCGATGGCTAAGACGTTATTGGAGAATATAACCTAGATTCAACCGAGTGCACGTTGGCTTGGGGCCAATAGAAACGGTGGAATCGAAGACTAATGCTGGTTTTTCTAGTAACAAAGCAAATAAATGTACAGGCGAAATTGATGGACAAGATAAAAAGAAAGCAGACTACAAACAAATAAACTATTGTAAGCCTCACTTGCATCCAAGATTAACAAACTAGCACGGGGTTAACCGCTTAAGTTAATAGATTTTTGACACTGCTAAGCCTAACCCAGGATTGTGCTAGTAAGTACTTGCTACAAAATGTTCAATAATTGTGTTAGCGTTTAAACGGACTTTTAGCAACTTAATTTTATTTCGTATTTGAGTGCGCTTTTACTATTCTATCACGAAAGTTATCTAACAAATAATCTAAGTAAAATAGCAGCAAGCTAAAAATTTGAAAATACCTTATAATAATTCACATCTATCACGAAGAATAAAGCAATATGTTTTACAGTTGAAACTATTGATTATTTGATAATAGTTTACAGGTTCCATGGGACTCGTGCTTTACTAAATCCATTTCTGACTCACGTAAATTGGAATGAAATTCATTTCCCGTACTGCCAAAACTTTAAATTGCCAGTCGCCAAGTTAACATTTCAATCAAAACTATTGTAATGAAATATTGTAGTTGACCTAAATCGAAAATCGGTATCGATGTGATATCGTTCGTATATAAATATGTTTATGTTATGGCTAGGAGGATCTACGTAATGGATACGCCATCTTTTAGTTTCCCTTCTGCCTTCTACAATGTTCCAACCGTTTTATAAAAACTTTATTTAAATGCATCATGTATACTAAATATGCTTTGATATAGTTGAACCAATATTACCTACATAATAAATTGTAGGTAGGTACCTACTATCTCATTAAATTTGCATGCATCGAGCGGCAGTGCGCTCTTTCTGAAGCTTTACGGTTGCATCTGTTACTATTTACAGGTAATTTAATAAACAGTTGTTTACATTATAGTGTCTCAAATGATGGAAAATCTGTTGACTATATTGATATGGTTAAAAGTTATGATTAATTTAGAACTATGTGCTACATAACATCCGTTAGTCAAAACGGTTATCTGTAAGTTTGGGGTTTATTTGAATTATATTTATTAGATAACTTTATTAATCTAGAACTAACTCAAATTAAACAACGGGACGTTTGTCAGTGAAAATACACCTCTATACTCGTACATTTTAAAATCAGTTACAAAGAACGCGTACCTACATTGGCGGGTGGCGGGCCCTGACTGGCCTCCTCGGGGAACCCACGCAGGTTTGTAGTAAACACGTCAAAGTCACAGAGTGAGCCAACCCTGGCAGTTTCGATGTTCAATAGTAGTGATGAAAATGGCGAAAGATTCATGTTATTTCTTTCGAAAGTTTCGAATCCTTCCTATAAATTCCATGTAAGTTTCTGAAAAAACTAATCTGACGTATGTCTGCCTTTAACGCAAATATACATGTATCTTTTGTGTAATTTTCATCGCTATTCGATAGGTACTAAAAAAATAATCAGTGTAATAAAATTGTTCATTGGGTTCTGAAGGTATAAGAAAACAATAGGTACCAACAATCACTGCCAAAGTAAGTTGTTGTTAATTAATAATGTGACAGCGGCCGGGTATTTGTTATAAGTTATAAGTGTTG